>CALNVZ010000649.1:3384722-3398238 GCA_940671915.1 Paracentrotus lividus | reverse complement strand
TTTTTACACAACCATGGCAGAGGCTGCTCGCCACGCGTGACGCTCACATAATCAAAAACTTCCTAGCATCATCATAACTTCGGCTATTTTTTCGGTCTCTCGATGTGTACAAAATTGTTTATTTCTATGGGGTGAATTTTTGTGTGCGGCCTTTGACAGGGGTGGGTACTTTCTTTTGCTGGCCAGTTTATTTGGCAATGTACACTTTCATAATGATAATAATCAAGACACTTAAAAAGTTATGGCGCATCCTAGTTCCGTCTGAAGCGTTTAAGGCTTAATTTTTCTAGCAATTACCACAATTAATTGACATCTTTAATATCATGAAACTAAGGACAGGTTGATGTAGTCTTGGTGTCAGTAATCAATTTTCATTAAATTATGATAGAATATGATAAGAGATTGGCAAATAGACAATAAAATAAAATAAATTATATCGAATCATTTGGCTTCATTTGGACCTTTACACGACTGGGTATGTAACGGTATCAACAATATTAGTAAGTAGTGCATTTATAAAGTTGAATGAATTAAAATATAATAGTTTTGAAAGAGATTATTTTATGTTATTTGTATCAGGGCTATTATGATGATGTTTATTAACAAGATTTTGCTTCATGTTTCGTGCAACTTCTATTTAGAAAAAGAGAGGACAAAGCCTGGTTAAAGATCGATAAGTTATTGTCTGAAATCAGCCTTCGAAAGAACAATGATTGAACTATTATACAATTGTATTCAGGTGTGGTTCTATTTTATACCGCAATTTTACCACCACACCGATTCTAAAACCGACAACATGATTGGTGAATTGCCATTTAGTCTACAACCAATTTGTCTAATGCTCGTCTGATCCCATCCCACATGTTTCAACCCTTTTCGTCTACAACCAGTTCGTCTAACCATTTGTTCTAATTGCCAGTTAGCCCCAATTAGCCCATTTATCATTTTTTTTAAATTTCCAGTAAGGTTTTAGTCCTATTCCATTTAGTAGGCCTGTCTAATACCATTTATGTCTTGATGGATTAGTAATGACCCAATTTTCATTTGACGAAAAAAAACCCAGCAATTAGACCAAATTGATAGTATACCAAATGGTGTAGACCAAATGGGGTATTAGACCATCTGCGAATAGACTCAGTGGATGTACACCACATAATTTACATGTGTGGTAATATAATAGTGTTCGGTTTTGGAAAGGTTTGGAGTCGGTCTGAGTCGGTTATAGCCGAGTCACACCGGTGCAACCGACCCCAAACCAGACAAACTATTACATTCACACGAATGGTATAATATACAAGTGTTTGGTTTGGGGTCAGTTTCACTTATGTGTCTCGGCTACTACTGAAGTACCAGGAAGAATCCGAAATGATAAGATTTGACATGATAATGAAGCTAACAGACCGATAAATGACTTCCTCATACGAACTGAAACCTCGGCATATCATTATACAACATGAATATATCATTAGGACTTCAATCAGTCATTGTCAGTATCCGGGTATTCTATGAAACTAAACATGATAAATAAGGACCACTAAAAGAGCGGGCTATACATTCATGTAGACAGACACTATCTGCCCATTGTTAAAGCTGGTGTATAGTTTCGGGAGAAGGAAAAATTAATTTTGATTCACACTAAGATAAATTATGAAATTGATCCATATAGAACTATACTATTAAAGCAAATTATAGTTTGAAATCCTCGTTTAAGTTGTCCATTTATTATAATAGTATAAGGATCACTAAAAACAGAAGTCGGGGACTCGTCACAGTGTGTAGCGCTCACGTGGAAAACCAATGGGGATTCTTCATAAGTTGTGAGGTGTTACACACAAATCGTCGCACTAATTCCACGCCCGTAACCTTCTGCCGATGCGAATCTGTCAGCAGAAGGTCTAAACGGCCCGTTAATTAACGGCGTCAATTCAAACAAATTCAATGAAAATCATTCGGATCAATAATGAAAAATGTCACAAGATCCTCACACATATCTTTTTTAGTGCAATTGTGACAACATTAACTACATTTGATCGATTTGTGCCAAATCCCTTTTTTGTTACCAAACTAACACCACGTTTAAACCCAAGGGAGGCTTCGAATTGATGGGGGGGGGCGCGGGGAGTGCTCATCAATTTATGTGATTTTGCCAAGAAAAATAATGTTTAATGCGTACCGGCTGTGACCTACACCACACCCCTATAAATAAATAATAGCAACGAATCTGTGAAAGATCACTTAAACAAAGGGTATGTTATTTTTTACAACCAGTCACTGCATCTAACACAACTTTGTTCTTGGGTATAGAAAATTTCCCGGGCGTGATACTTGAGGGGGGTGGCGACGGGGGTGCTGTCTTTAAACAAAGATATCAAACATTTCGATAACAGCCTCTGTCATTGGATTCTATTTTCTCGGTGTTTATTCAACGATACGTATCACAAGATAATGAGCTCAATCTTGTTGATACAATAACATAATATCGAAGTCACAGCTCAAATATTAACACTGTATAAAGTCTAGAGATCTTGATCGTGGAGATATATGACCCGACTCCATGTCTAAAATATGCGGGTAATGTGTGAATACTAGTTTTTGAAAAGGAAAAAAAAAAAGCAGGATATATTATGATTTTAAATGTGGCAAGAAGGGTCGTCTTAATATTCAGTCATTCTTCATATGCCAAGCTATACGCATATATTATTTCAATAAGATTCTTTTTAATACTATAAAAACATAATGCCTTCATAAACCTATCCAAATATCTATCAGGATATTCATTCAGAGTATCGTCCTTCAGTAGTCTTTCGGTTTTACATCAACAGGAATTAAAATGGTTAAAAATTCCAAATAAGACTTCTAGAATATATTCATTAAACTTCCTCAAACCAAAACCCCGATGGAGGTTGCAACACATCCAGGTAAAAACACATATAAACGCACATATCCAATACGATGATAATGTGACAAATTTGTTTCTTCATTATTATCCTGCGGCACGCAAATCCAGGCATTGACGCAATAGGCGTGTACACTCTCTATTTGTTTCTTTGACATTGAAAATATATGAAGCGTTGAGCTCAAAAAGGTACCCATTTTTGTTAATGTTACTTCAGAGAAAAACACATTTGTAGAACATAATTATGTACCTGGTGTGATATTAGAAAGGGCATCTTCTAACGTTTGGTTTAAAACGTTTGTTCAAAGGCTTGTAACTCAGTGTTCGTCAAAATTGTATACAGTACCAAACTCTTTACATGGTAAAATAGCTCCAAGCATGTAAATAATAATTTATAAGAACATTTTTTTTGTGTGTGCAACCCCTCTAATTTCAAATTTGCCGTTAGCACCCCTTTTATTTTCCAAATCATGGAGCCGCATGTGATAATGGTATTCCAGTATAGTTTCAAAGCTCATACACAACTCATGACATGAAAATGTCATTGCTAAAGTATAAACTGATTAGGATTATACATGATCAAAGGTTAACCTCCATTAAGTTGTCTATTTCAACAGATTCGTTAATTATCCAAATATCAATATGCTTTATTGTATAAATTATACTTTGTAGGACCATAATGTAATACATGTTTCTTTTAAAGACATACAATGTATATTTTGAGAAATAAACGTCATCGGAACTCTGATTTCAGTTTATTTTTAACCAAAAATGAAAAAGAAACGGTTCATAGACACGATGAATACGTGCAAAGTATAAATAGTCTTGTTTGATACGAGGCTTGAGGCCATGCAGTCAATTAGGGAGATGGAAGAAAACAGCAAGCGTGACTAATTAGATGCGGTTCAGATTTTCATCAAATACATACACGTGTGTTTTCGTCATTAATGTTATCATCCAACATCTGTTATTAGCTCAGAGGAAATCGTACAAATGTCATGAAAAAAAGGGTTTGTCTGAAATAAAAGCCCTAGAGTATCTAGTTTTCGCATTCAGCTTGTATAATTGTCCGTGGTGCCAATGACCTGACCCATTATAAAACCACTAACCACTCTTCAATGTTACCTTAAAACAACGCCACGAAACCTTGTAAAATGTATCTAAATAAAGCTATGAAATTATCGTAATTCAATATCTTACCCTGCACGTTTGTACGGTCGAAAGTTGTACGAGGCATTTTGCACTTCTTCCTTCTTCAATTGTGATCCTCAGAATGGTTCGATTTTTTATTTTATTGTCAATTTTATCGCCCAAATCCCGGTTTTCCCCGTCTTTGTTGACACTCAAGCAAACACACAAAACACGTGCGTTTCCGTCTACGGGTACTCCCAAAATGTGTGTGATCGTACGTAGACCTACACACACAAAACACAACTTCCCCTTTTTTCTACCACTTGTATGCGATGTGTAATTACAATGATGCGCTATTTTGGCGACATCGACTTTTTTTCTTTCTTCCTCGTCGCGTCCACCACTTGGCAATTGTTATACCGCCTGGATGTGTAACAGAATACGATGATAGCTCCGTAATGCTCGAAAGCGTTCATTGATGAGTATATTTTGCGTGTGTATGATTTGTGTGTTTGAATATTTTCAGGCACCCCTGCTATCGATATTTTCACAACACACTGCGTGTCGTCTGCTCCGAGAGGGCATCACGGAAGTAATACGCCGTAGGGAATATTCCTTTCGTTTCCGTGTTCTTGAGTTTTTATGACATTTTTTTCCCGCCTCCGGGGTTAACTTCAAGTAAAGCAAGCCAAGGTTTAGTCTTAAAATAGAAGCTTTTTTCATTTCCTTCATCAAACTGTCAGCTTTATATAGGTCTACGTCCCGGTATTTACATATCAATCAGAACAGCGGGGGATCTAGGAATTGGAGACAAAAGAGGGAGGGGCGCAGATGACAATTTCGCGGTGCCTGCACACGCACAGAAAATTTTATCAAAAATGCAAGATAGGAACCAATGTAAATCTTACCACAAAATATTTTTAACACTTAGGCCTACGCAAAATACTTTTGTAAAAACAGGAATGACTAAGGTCAGTTTTACCTAATTTTTTTAAACATTAAGGGTGGTATCTCACTTCGCCCAAACTACTTTGAAACAAATTTGAGGCGGATTTGAAACAACTTTTTCGGAGAAGTCGGGGAGACGTCTCCGATACGTTTCATGAGTCGTGGAAACTACTTTGAGACGGTCCTTTGAAACTGCCTTGAGACAGTTTTTGAAAATTGTCGCTGAGACGTCTCCGCGACGGAATCGTTTCCGCGACGGATAAGAGACGTCTTCGAAACTTAGGAGGCGTCTCGGAGACGTCTCCGTGAAGTGAGATACCACCCTTACTTCGGTGCCTGTATTCTCTGTGTCTAAGGGCACACGCCTGTTGCTCCCGTCATAATTCGCTGTCCCTCAAGAACTATCTGAAATAATGATAGAGAATAATTTTTAAAGAAATATATTTGGTTCTTAGGAAACGATTTCACATTCCCAAATAAAGTATCTGGAACCGTATCAGGAGAACTACCCCAGAAATAGGGTTAGGGGTAGATTTTTGGCTGGGTAAGTTGTCCGGGGGTAGTTGTCCTAGAACCACCTGTGAACATACTCCCCC
Source organism: Paracentrotus lividus (assembly GCA_940671915.1). Taxonomy (NCBI): domain Eukaryota; kingdom Metazoa; phylum Echinodermata; class Echinoidea; order Camarodonta; family Echinidae; genus Paracentrotus; species Paracentrotus lividus. Next base: position 3,392,667 of record CALNVZ010000649.1, on the reverse strand, counting down.
CCCCCCCCCCGATGAAGTTTCCTTGGTATAGGCTTGAGAGGGATAACAACTTTTATTATAATTCATGATTATAATTCAGCATTAGACTTCCCTGTCTATGATCAGTATAAGGACAGTGTAATGGATGGAACTTTACTGGTGACAGCGATCACTCCAAGTGATATACTGTAAAATGCTTTTACTGTTACTGGAAATGTTATTACGTAAGATACATCGTGTAACACGATGACATTATAAATGCATGTTTTGTTCATTTTCACTTTCTAAAAATAAAAAAAAATAAAAAAAAAAAAGAGAGAGAAAAAAAGATGTAAATATATGGTTGGACAATACGATGTGAATATTACAGGAACCTCATAGGACGATTTATGTAGAAGGGGACCTATGGCATTTACATGGTAGCTTTACACTAAAGATAAGGGGGGGATAGTGTTGGCAAGTGATCATACTATTAACGTATTATGATCAGAATATTAACGTATACAGAATCCTGAAGCCCTACTCAAAGCATGGCAACTTGTATTTATTTTTGTCCAGTTTCCTTCGCCCGCTGGAAAGTAATTAATAAAAACCCTCTTCATCATAAGTTCAAAGTATGGCCATATCCAGTGGCGGATCCAGGCGGGGGCGCAGGGAACAAGCACCCCCTTTAATTTGAAAACCAACCATTGACTTTCCATGTTAAAATAAATTAAAAAAAATAATAATAATCTGCACCCCTCCCCAATCCCCACCGGGCCTGGCGCCCTCAATTTGATTTTTTGATTTTTTGATTTTTTTTTTGATTTTTTTTTTTTTTTTTTTTTACTGCCACTGCCATATCCATTTTGTTGAAGGGAAATACTGCGCAGAGAAGTAGATAAGAAAGGGTTCTTGTAGGTTCATATCCATTTGGTCTAAAAGCAGTTGGTCCAATTCTCTGATGGTCTAATATCACATGAGCTAAACCTATTAGGTCTACCAACCATTTGGTTAATTTCCTCTTGGTCTAATACAAAATTTGTCTCATTATCACTTGGTCGAATTTCCAATTCGTTTAATACGTCTAGTTGAATTTTCGTCTAAATCCCAAATAGCTATTTGGTTTATTATGAGTTTGTTACAAGAATAAATTAACTAAATTGAGTTAGACTAAGTGCACACTAGACAAACTGGACATTAGACGAAATGGAAATAAAACTAAATATTAACTGGGCTAAGTGGTAATTAGACCAAATGGTAATTAGACGGACTGGTTTTAGACGAAATGGAATAAGAAAAAAAAAAACTTACAAAAATTAGGTCATGGTTGAAACCATAGAGTTGGTGATTAGTGTAGAAGGGTTGTGTAAATGCAATAGTAATAATTAGGGACCTACCGAGACCTATTGCTTAAACATAAAAATTATCATCAGGTTACGCCTTTTCTAGAAAGTTTAGCCCCTCACTCCCTGCTCAGCGTCCCCCTATTAAAACAAAATTAAACAAAATAAATAAATAAAAAATAGAAAATAAAAAAGGCACTTCGCGACCCTTACTAAGCCGTCCATGAAAACATTTATACCCTTCACTGTAAAAAAAAAAAAAAAGATAGAAAAAGTCTGTATGTTTACCCAAAAATGTCTAGTTTTAATTTGATTATAGCGATTCTGATATAAACTGTAACGAATAACCAGAAAACACATGAAGTTGTAACTTTTTTTAATTCGATTGAAAACAGAAGGGCATGTTGAAAGAAATGCTTGTATTGCACGTCCTGAATCAGTTGATTCGATGTATACTTTGGTTTTGCATTTCAAATTAGTTGGTTGATTGATTGATTGATTCTTTGTTTATGAGAGTGAAAAAATAATAATTTCTAACAAATAGATGAGAGTGAAGTAAAGGGGAAGGTAAAATGATTTTTTTTTTTAAAGAAAAAAAGTGAGACAGATAAAAAAATACGTAGTATATCAATCGGTTTTCACGCAGCTTTCTTCTTTCTTCCAACGTTCTCATTCGGGATCGAGAATTACGGCCTGTGATTGGTCAATCAATTACTTTCTCCTAGTGACCGTCTTCATGGTAGAGAATGACGGCATGTGATTGGCCAAATACTCCATGCGTGCTGACCAATCAAACTGCTTACATGCAGGTAAAGAAACAATAGCGTAGAACACTTGGAGGCGTGTGCTAATAAAACCGCAGTCACAACAGAAATACAAGATTTAGAGCGAAGCCATCGGGATGATATAACTTGCTGTTATAGTCTGTTGTCTGCCTTGTACCCCTCTCACAAATGTGACAGTGGTATCGTAAAAGACTGACGAAACCACACAAAATAGAGTAGAAATGATTATGGCAAACACAATTGATTTCTTATTCAGTAAGGGGAGACATCGAAACATCACGAATGTTCGAAATTAATTCGCCATTCGGGAATGACGATCGATAAGAGATAGACGAGGAAAATAATGGCTACTTCATTCGAAATGTCTAAATACACGCCTTTGGTTTTATTGCAAAAATAGAATTTCATATTCCTATAAAACCATTCTCTTCTTGACCGTTTTGAATGTTTATCATGATGAAGGCGCATCTATTTTTGCTTGTTCTTCTTTGCTGGACGTATGCCAATCATCAGGTCCACGCGTATGGAATAGGTAAGGTGTTTTCTGATATTCGATAAGAGACGCGGGGATTGTTTGTTGTTTATTTGTTTGTTTGTTTTTATTTCCGCAAATCAATGATACAAAGTATAACACAGGTTTACATTTTTGAAATGGGGGAGGAGTGCCTTCCTCCCCTCCACTTTTCGCGTAGTGGATCGCCCCTACAAGTACCCACACTTTTTGACTTATGTAAAAGAGTTTTAAAAATCGAATTACATACTAAAATAGTAAAATGGCTTGTTAAAAAAAAATCTGTTCAGTGCTGTAGAATAGACTGCTTAAAGCTCATGTATAGTTTTGGGAGAACATATTTTTTGTTTTACTTCCTTAGCAGAATAATTTGAATTAATACCTCAAATAACCTCTGTGTACAAAATGATTTGCTATAAAATCCACTCTAAGACCTAAATTTAGCAACAAAACTGTGTAAATCGATCTGTTGACAGGCCATGGTTAAACAGAATGACACTGGGAGAGTGCAACGTGCAGTAGTTTGTGTGCAAAGTATATGCTATTGATACACAGACTGATACACACAGAATGCACACACGCCATACCAGTCAGCAGTGGTGTGGCATGCCCAGAGTTCTGGGGTGAGAGTGAAGGAAGTATGGCCTCATTTTGATGAATATCTCCCCATGTTTATGCTAACTATAACATATCATGAAAAGACATGCATGGTACATGATTATATTACTTGCCCATGTATTGATATGTCATTGGAACAATATTAGGACAAGATGAGTAAGTTTTAAAAAAATGCAATTTCCTCTACCACAACTATACTTGGGCTTTAACTGTTAAAGCTTAATTTTTTTTCACTTGGTCGCTGCGCCCTTAAGTCGAATAAGTTAGTGGTATGATTCTTATCTTTAAAAAAGAGCGGGCAAATTTCTCGTTTTCAGTGGAAACTCTCCTCCAGGTTATCACCCTCGTCGGTGAATTTGATATACCGAATAAGTAGAAAAATAAAAATAAAAAGGATGAAGAAAGAAATAAAATAAGATAAACATTTAGAAAAAAATTATCATTAAAAGGAAAACCAATTTATGACAGAACCCCAAATCATTATACATATTTTGAAAGAGTAACTGCTCCCGCATCTATTGGTACCATTTTTGTACAGTATATGTGTACACTTAGATGAACACGGCGCATTGTTTACGATAATATAAAAAGCAACTTGTGCCAGAATTTTGGTGAAATTAAAACAACAAAAGCTAACAAAAATCAATTAAGTGTAATTACACTTAATTGATTTTTGTATTTTGCTCAACATCTTTTCACTAAAAAACTATTTAAATCAGGATGGAGTTGATCTTTTGTTGTTTGATTTCACCCAACTTTGGCGCAATTCGCTTTCTCGTAAACAATGCACCGTGTACATCCAAGGTTTAACCAGACAAAATGATGCCAAAGATGTGGGAGACGCTACTTTATCAAAATATGTATAATAATATGGGGTTCATAAATCAATTTTCTTTTTTCATGACAATTTTCTAAGTGTTAAGGTTTTTCTGACGCACTCGGTATATTGCGTATAGGCAAACCATCAAATCCACACTCTGTACCGTCCAAAGAATGGAAGTGTCTTTCGCATATCCGATGGTGAACGTAATAGTTCTGAAAGTATGGAGAGAAAATAAAATAAAATGAATTGGGATTTCATCTTTTGAGATTCACATTTGTGATTAAATCTTTCTTTGTTTGTTTCTTTCTCACTTTTCTTACAGATACAAATTCCACGTTTGAAGACCTCTTTACAACGTGCGCAAACAGATCAAGTGACGAATTCTCTTGCGCTAATCGATGTGGTCCTCCAGTACCTTATTCTCTCGATTGCCAGTGTGACCTCGAATGCCTTAGCCACGGTGATTGCTGCCTTGATTATGAACATCTCTGTCGAATACCTATCCAGAGTCCAAACATTAATATAAGAGTGGTTTCGTCTTTCGATATCCCTGACGATGGGGCATTGCCGACGTTTGTAAGCCACGAAGATGAAGACCGTTCAACGACCCCATCCGAAGATGCTTCTGGAGATATCCCTGAGGAGTTGTCCATACCACAAGACACCATCCTTGCTGCCTATCCACAGTTCGACCTTGCGTCACGAAGCGCGGACAAGTATCTTCATGCCAGGGGCTGTGTCAAAATAGGGTCTCGGAGTCATTTCATGATTGTAAATAAATGTATGGATTCGGCCTTCATTGGTAGTCAGCTGGAGGAGCTCTGCCTGGCTCCCCCATCCTGGGATGTCCTGACATCGCTTCCAGTCGTAGTAGCTAATGACACACACTACGCGAACATCTACTGCGCATTTTGTAGCGGGAAGCAATATAAAGATATGTATTTCTGGAAATTAGCTTTCCTCTGCGTGCAGGACGCACCCGACTTACACTTCGGAAGAGGTGATGTGTTTGATTGTGTGGGAATACTCATGAAACTTTGCGACTTCGAAATTTTGCCCACCACAGCTCCTGGTACCCAGATGCCTAGGTCATGTCGACAGCAACATTCATCCAAGTCCGGAGACGGATCACTTCAGAGCAATGGTCAACAATTGCTATGCGACACGTACAGTTATCCTGTAACAGTGAACGGGAATTGGTACAAGAATGTCCACTGTGCAATCTGCAATGGAGAATTCCAGCTCGATTCATCCAATATCTCGTGCTCCTATGTCAATGAAGTAGTCGATTTAAACATCAGGCCACTTTCTCTTCCGAAGCTCTTTACATTTTCGGCAAAAGACGGTGCATTTCTTACAGGAACAGCCAAGGAAATAGCTTCCAACACCTCGAAGTGCAGCATCGATGAGTGGTTCGATCCTTTCCTCAAGGAATGCCGGGCCGTTTATTGCCCGAGTAACTCATTCATTATAGATGGGGTCTGCGTCAGAGATCTTAATATAAGTAGTCTGAATTTCGAGAAGTGCACAGCTAATAGCTCATTCTGGAGGGAGAAGTATGAAAGCAGATTGGAGGGAACCTACACGAACCCTCCAAGAAAATCTTGGATTACGGTTAAAGCCATCTCGAATCATCAGTCTGCTCTCAATCTTATCATAGTCACCTTTCGCGTAAGCCTCAAAAGTGAAGAAATGGATGTGAACATCAAGTCTTTTAAGACAGTTACGTCATCAGTTCTCAACAACACACTCCAGACGCACACTCTCGTCTTTGAATTACAGCTTACAGGGAACGAGACCAACTTCCCCAACATGCCTTCTGCAATCCGGCGGATCGTTCGGCTTCTGTCCTATGACAATGAAATCACGATGTCCGTTCAGTCAGTTGAATGGAAGAACTATGATTCTCTGTCCTCTTATACCGAGATGTGCACGGAGGCACATGGAGATGTGTTTGTTCGTGTGATATGGGACAAAGACACAACCCAATTCTCCGATGGTCAGTATGACGAGTTGTTCCGACATGAAGAAATGTTTGATGGGTATCAACCGAAGAAGCTGACCATCTTTACGAATGCTAATGAAGATTACAAGGAGTGGTCCAGGTTCAGTTTCAAGTGCTGTAGCAGTCCGTTGCTATGTCGGAAAATAGTCTTCAATTCATCAGAATTTGACTGGGACTTTGCGAACAACGGCTCTCTTCTTCATAAAGCAACTGAGATCGTCGTTCCAGTCGATGCGTTTTCGCTTGACGGAGATGGTCATGTCCTCGTATGTGATTTCGTCTTTGAGCAAAACGTCCCAGACGAAACAAAAGAGGGTTACCTTGATAGTCAAACGTATGTGACACTTGTGGGGAATATTGTTTCCATCATCTCGTTATTCGCAACACTAGTCACAACGATCATGTTTCCAGAACTGCAGAACCTACCGGGGAAAATCATCTCTCGCTTGAGCATCTCCCTTCTCTTGGCAAACGTTTCCCTGATAACATGTTACCCTTCAACTTGCGAGTGGTTGTGCCTTTGCTTCGGCTTGTCGCTCCATTACAGCTGGCTCAGTGTATTCTTCTGGGCAAACGCTCTGGCGATAGACCTCACCCGGACATTCCGAATCAACTCCAAGCGGATGGTGTTCCGCATCAAAGGCAACTCGCAGTTCATGTTATATTCCGTCTATGCTTGGCTGTCCCCGGCTATCATTGTCTCCATCGGGATCCTCATACATTTCTTGTCTATTCATGGGGTGTACGACACGAAGGGAACTTGCTGGTTACTTCCCGGTTCTCCCAACTTAATCCTCTTCTTCGTACCATTCACATTCTTCATGATTGTCAACACCGCCCTCTACGTCGTGGTTCTGCTCAGTATCAGTAAAACCAGGGATGGAGTGGACAAAGTTACGGAATCGTCCATCTGCCGTTCCAGAGCTCTTTTCTGGCTTGCTATCAAGGTAAGGCTGGTGAACTCGATCAGGGGGTGTATCACCAAGTCTTTCTTAAAGTTACGAATGACTTTACGAACGACTGGAACATGTTCTCGGGTGCTAAAGTAATCACAATAGCTGATCACTATTCGTTCGTAAAGTCATTCGTAACTTACGAACGACTCGGTGAATCAGATCTTTGAAACGACGGGGTTGGAGAGGGGCAAGTTTGAAGGAGGGATGGGGGTCTCAGAAGAAACTTCGACAACTATTTTTTATATAACATGCATACCAGCAATGAATATTAAGGACGAGAAATGTTGATGAAACGTTCTCTAGATCTGCTGTATCCTGGTTTTTCCCCAAATACCTTCATAAGTTCAGTAAGTCAATCAAGAAATCCATAAATAAATCCAAAGGGGAAGAATTGTCAAAATGCATTTGGAGGGAAGGAAGACGACAGGAAAGGATGCAAGAATCATTGTGGATTTTTAGCAATGTGCGCGCTATAGTGATAGGTAGCGCCTGGCTTAGATTTAAAACTCCTCAGGGATTGGAGAATGTGCACAATCGTGTGCGGTCAAGCTTAATTACTCCGAAGACCGATGAATGGGGTAATAATACATTTTTTAAGCGTGTACACATATTATTATGTAGCCTAGCTATAGCATGTATAAATCCAGTATATAATTATTTATGAAATTTATCTTGCTTCCAGCTCTCTTTCACCTTGGGAATCACTTGGTCTTTGGGCCTAATCAGTGCTATCGTGAATAATGACGTCATATGGTACATCTTCAACGTAGTCACTTCTCTGTCTGGGCTCGGTGTTTCACTCTCCATCAATGCAAACCAAAAGGTAGGTCAATTCATTACGATATTGTCATTGGCGTATCCAGAGGGATACATGGGGATGGGGGAGGGGTCGAGTTAAAAATTAATCACCCCTTTAGATATTGGATATTTTCTGAGGGGGGGG
>CALNVZ010000649.1:3364348-3380496 GCA_940671915.1 Paracentrotus lividus | reverse complement strand
TTTTTTAATTTCCCATCAGGAAACAGATATCGCGGCCCCTAATAAAAGTGCTGAATTTAACATCATTTGGATCCAAGATGAGCTAAGTCAGCAATAAATAGCTTTTCCCACACTAACCCCCCCCCCCTTTCTCCCTCCCCGAGCAACGATTGTTAGATTGAGCACTCTTGCGTCTCGCCGTCGCTCAGCTAAGCCCTGAAGGACTCGAGAACAGCTTTACTTCCACAGCAGGTTGTTGGCATCCAAAATTTGGTGATGCAGCCTAAAAGAGTTTAGTTCGCTTATCGCTCACAAAAACGAAACCGAAGAAGAATGCCAGATTGAGTCAACATCATATGACGTGAAGCGGTCCAATAAGACAAAGCCATGCGTGCTAAGACGGCGAGCGACGGGAGGAGAATGACGTGGTCGTCGCTGTGGGTGTGTGCCGAAAAAAAGTTAGCCGGAAAAAGGAACACCTCCGCCGAAAAGCTGGCTTTTACCCTCTTCGCCTGTTATTCACTTTCGACTTCAGTTTGTTTAACAGGAGCAAGATGAGATGAAAGGCGAAATTGAGGAGAAGAATGAGAATGAAAGTTTCCGTCTCGCGGAAAATTTTAAGTTTCTCTTTTAGTTTGTCGTATTACTGCGGGATGCTTTGATCTGCGCACGGTCTCTCTTCATTGGCGACAAGGAGACGGTATCGAGCTAGTCGAGAATGCCCCAATGCGTCAATGGAGCCACATCCATTATTTCCTGGATCAACCAAGAGCTTGCCTGACATTAGCAACAACATAATGTATGTAACTGGTTCCATGTATTGTAGTTCATTCTTTCTACAGGTTGTTTGGAATAGCCTTACTATGTCGCCGGAAGAATACATGGATAACCTATAAACTTAGTAACTACAGATGAAATGATCATCCCAACCTGGGATAGAAATCAATTTTAGATTAAAATAGCCATGTGATTGACTATAGTTCCCCATCTTGGTTAGGTCCAGTTGGATTGATTTATACTGTTAGTGAATTCGTCCCCACTTTTTTATACGGTCAGTGTTTATAGGTGTTAGAGTTTATGCGGGCGGTCACAACTCGCCGTACCATCGATGTGCACTTCCCGACGTGATGGCATTTTGTAGAAAAATTGCGTGCAGCGGAGGTGACTTCGCATAGGTAATCAAGTGCATGTACGACGCGCAGAGAGTTTTTACAATCCCTTACTACAGAACACAGGAATCGCAGAAGTTGACCCAGGACATGTGCGTGCATTGTACATGCAACGCAGGCTACGTTGAGGGCACGTGCCCCGTAGCCTACGATGAGTTGTGACCGCCGCATTAGGTGGTAGACTTTTGGCGGGGGTAGTTGTCCGGGGTAATTGTCCAGGGGACAGTTGTCCTAGAACCGTCAGTAAGACATCGCTAACTTAATTGGTATACAAGGAATTGGTAGACAAGTATTAGTTGGTCAGTTTTGTAGTAAATACTAATCAGTGAATAAGTAAGCAAGTGAATAAATGTTAAGTTTATGACTAAGTATGTCATGAGTATGTCATGCAGTCATCAGTCAATAACTAATGGTTAGTTGTCGTTGGGCGACTAGGTTAGTCTTTGCCTAGTGACTAGGTTATTCGTAGTTTAGTGACTAGGTTAGTCATTCTGTCAATATTTTTGTAATGGTCAGTTTGCTATTTGGTAATGATGTAACTTAAAAACTTGTCGATAATGTTATAATTTACATTACCACTTTACTCCGAAAATAAATTTATTTTATTTCAAGCTCACGAGCAGCATTGAATTAGTCAATCAGCTGAGACTCGCCTGTCAAATGGTTTGGCTCATTTCTGAAGAATTGAACAGAAATAACCCTCCAAAACCATATATCAGTAGAGAGGTTATATATCAACGAATCTTATGGACGAAAAAAAAAAATCACCAAAAATGCCTAATTAGCATGATTTATGCAAATTAGCTAATTTTGGCAAAACAAAATATCTCAAGAATGCAATGTCTGTTGAGGTTCAAACTTTGCATGCTTATTGGTAAAATGTGTCGCTGGGGAATGTATGGATTAGAATTTTAAATAAAGTTTTAGTTTTCTGGTAATAATGTCATGAATATATAATTAGCTAAAAAACAATGAAATAAAAAATTAAAAATTCATTTAAAAAAAAACCAACAATTTTTTTAAAATTCCAATCCATACATTCCCCAGACATATGTTTAGAGAACATCTGTGCACAAAAATGGAGTTGTGTGTAAGGTATTCAGGAGGGAAAGGGCTAATTTGCATAAATTATGCTAATTAGGCATTTTTGGTGATTTTTTTTTTCGTTCATAAGATTCCTTGATACAAAACCTCTCTTCTGATATATGGTTTTGGAGGGTTATTCCATTTCATTTCTTCAGAAATGAGCCAAATAGAAGTGTGAAAAATTGCCTATTAACCCCCCCCCCCCCTTAACTGAATCAACTAAACAGCCGATTAAAAATGCTGATGATTCAAGCAATCAGTTTGCACGCAATCAAATGAAAATGTAATAAATTAATCTTATTAAAAAATGAGCAAAGAAATGGGATTCCATCGGGATTCGAACCCGAGACCTCCTGGTTACTAGACATATGCTCTACCGACTGACCTATGGCAAACCCATGTCAATATTCGTCCCTGAAACTCGTTTGTCATAGCTCAATCGCCTGTGAAGTAATCAGGAGGTCTCAGGTTCGAATCCCGATGAAATTCCATTTTCTTTGCTCCTTTTTTCATATTACATATTTCTGGTCAATTTCCTTTCATGGTCAAATTTAAAATTAATCTTGACACAAATTATTGAATAAAGTAAGTGTGCAATTTATATATTGATCAATTATCCACTAATCAATAATTCAATCAATCAATCAATCAATCAAACATTAACACATCTAATCAATCATCTACAAAAATTTCAAAATATAAATCAAATCAATAGTTGATTAGCAATCAATTAAACAACAAGTAAATCCAACAATCGAGTGCACTATAGTCAGAAAACTAGTTGGATAATAAAAATTTTTTTTTTTAATTATTCAATAAAGACAATTGAACAAATCGATGTTGTACTCTACGATCATTTATTTTAATTCTGACACGCATTTCAAACATACTAGAGTGGACCTGATTTGTTTCTTCATGAAACATAAAGATCATTGTTTTCAGGTGAAATTATTAAGCAGTGATTGAACAATTCATATAACACAAGCAAACGTGCAAACTAGAAAGGGCAAAATGAAATGTGAACGGCGTTTGGTTGTGTAAAAATGGAAAATCAATGATTTAAGAATTCAATTCAAGAAATTGATGAAAATATCTGTAAAAATAATACTCTGGGTTTAAGCACAGTGTAGAGTGAATTTACAGCTCGGTGCACTGAAAAAAAAGGTTATATAAGAATATTTTGGGAAAAAATTATGTATTGTAGAAGAAATTATGGCATTTTTAAAGCTTGAATGTGCATCAAGGAAACATAGCACTTTGGTTTCTTTTAACATAGCATGACGCTAGTCTGTGCAAAAAAAAATAAATGAAATAAAGGGTGTATTTTTTTGTGAAATGGCAAAACAGGTATTCAATCACTCTTTATTATAATAAAATGCTTGTATACACAAGGTGACCCGTATATTTACTTGTGTTTAGCGACTGTTCTTTTCACATTCTTAGTTGTGATTGAAGAAAATCCGCATTATACAAGAAGTATATAAAACTATGTTGATAAAGACACTACATAGATTTGGGGAGTGTTTGCTTTCTTATATAAAATGTGGTTAATTGTCCGCCATAAACCACAACTATACACACATAAATAAAAAGATAAAATAACCCAGTCAGCAGTAATACTTAACCCATAGAGATATATGAGATTAATACACCATTGGATTTGTAAATGTGTAAAATGGGGAAGTTTGGTTATTTCTGTCACAGTTATGTCTGATAATATACATCATTTACAATGATATATGAATATCAGTTACAATGATATATGAATTCTCAATAATAAAATAATATCTGTAACACATATATCATCATTGACACCAGTTTGAAGTTTCATATATAATCTTAGTATTCATATATACCCTTTCCATCCAATATAAATAAAATTTTAACAAAAGTCTCATAATAAAATGACTTTGATTAGGTGTCCACCAATTTTGATGTATTTGCATCTAAACTGAATATACCTTTGTATTTTCATTTTTTTATTTACAACAATATTATTTTTTAATTTTTGTCCACATGTACTATAGTACTATAGATAAATCACTCCATAATTTATTTATATTCATAAAGAAGTATTTACAGAGAAAGGAAAAGAGAAGAAAGAGTGAAATTGAATGAAAACAGACAGACAGACTTCTGATAAAGTAAGTGATTAACACTACATTCTTATGAAGTAATTGATTAACACTAAATAAACTCATATAACTATAAATTATTATCATGTTTTGCAGAGTAAAACTTTTCAAAACCTTTTTTTTTTCCTTTATGTACTCGACTGAGAGCTGAAAGGGTTTCACTTGTATGTTTCAAAACAGAAGTAACAGCTTTCTAGCCCTTCAGCAGGATATCATATCCAAATAGAATACAAGCCAAAAATTGGTGATGAATAATGGCTGTAGAAAGTAGAATACAGCATTCTTTAAAATAAAATGTGCCTTCATGCCATGAACCTAATTTTCACTTTCTGTACTAGACTTCTAATTCTGAAAAATTTAAATGTAAATACGATTTGTTTTGATGTACTGTAATATATTTGGAAAATCTATTTATCTTTTCCTTTACAACAAATTTATGTTTATATTAACTCATTTGGGTAAAAGGTTTAAAGAAAATTGAAATGTTAAAAAGGGCGAGAGAGAGAGAGAGAGAGAGAGAGAGAGAGAGAGAGAGAGAGGGGGGGGGGGAGAGAATGAGAAAGAAGACAAATTGCATTTTAAAAAGAAAGAATATGTAAAAGAAATTGTATGAATACTAGGTGATCTAGGTGTGATAAAGAGGCAAGGAAAGAAAGAAAAGAGAAATAAAGGGAAACAGAGAAAGAGAGGAGGGAATCAAAACAGTTTTAAGAAAGTAGAAGATATTTGAGAGGAGAAAATGAAAAGAAAAAAAATTCTATACTACCTCAAAATATTCTTATTTACACATTTTCTTCATATTTCTGCCACCTTTTCATCCTTTGAACATAAAATGATAAGTTTGGTGACTGGTTGGTACAAGCTACAAATTAAGTACAATTGAGAGAGCTTTACTAGCCCTCCAAAGTCAAAACATTCTACAAGAAGTTATTTTTTCATGATTTTCTTTTTACATCCAATAATTAATTTTCATGCAATGTCTGTAATGTAAATACATTATGATACATGTAAGATAAGTACATGACAAGATTAGACATAATTTCTTTTTTTCATTTGCGAATGAATCCCGAAGCAAATGGAATACTGGAACGGACGCAGAAACAGCATTTTTGTTGGATCATGCACATATTTACATTCAGATCATTTTGAATATTACTTTTTGAGTAACTATTGATAAACACCCAATAAATTCTGTATTTCTAAATGTACAGCTTCATCATGATTTTGAATGAAAAAAGGACATTTACTCGGAAACCATTCAAAAAAATAATTCTGTATTTCCTGCCCCATATGAGCCACTTAACCTTTCAAAACAAATAACATATTTGATAAAATGAAAAGGTAAATATGCAATTAATTTCTAGAGATTTTAGAATACACAATAGAGAGCGAAGCTGTGTTTTTTTGCAACACTTTAGCTTTTTAATTTCTCAAATCGATTTCTAATAATATGGTCAGAAATTTGGATTTTCGATGACCAAGCTTTCTTCTCCTTTAACCCTTTAGCACCTAAACCGCCCGAGACCGCCCCTCAGTTTACTCACTAAACCGCCCCAAACCGCCCCTATTGTATGCGTGCTATAGTTCCAATAGTATCAAAAATATGTGATCAAACATGACCATACTTGTTGTGCAGTGCCCTTAGGATGTGTGCTGTCTGTTTCTGCACAAAAAAAGGATGTTTACAAATATTTTTGTATTGAAAAAAACCTAATGGAAACAGAATGAAATCCTTTCCGTCAGTGAGTAATCTGACACTTTTCACACAGGCTCTAGGTGCTTAAGGGTTAAAAAAGTAGAAGAGAAAATACAAAATTTGTGTTCCTAACAAAATGCTGTTAAAGCTTTTTACTCCGATTTCGATCCCCTATTAGTGAAATCTGGAAAAGGTATACATACCCCATTGTAATGTAACATATATCTTTACTACAAATGCATTATACCTTTGTCTGTATAATACTACATAAATAAATACACTCTAAACACTGAAGTTAAACATTGCACATAAACTGGTGGCTAAGACAAACAATAAGACCACAAAATTAAAATCTAACCAATAGATGTATTCAGATACAGCTCAACTATATCAGCTGAATTCCCACTTAATATCTTGGTCTTCTTTGTAGACACAATCTATATGAATTGTGAAGAAAATCACAGATTTTAATAAAAACAACTACATTTGTGTGACTACACGTAATAAACGAAACATGAAAATGGCACGAGTATGTCGCATATGCCTTCCTCTAAAGATTTGGAGGAAAAATCATTTGCATGATTTAAACCTGGAGTTTCACTTAGCCTGCGTCAGGATTTTTGTCAATGGTTACCATTGTTTCATTGGTATAAAGGGGTTGTACACAACGGCAAGGTAAAGAATGACAAAAAAGTGTGGTCTGTGGGGACTGTTTGACGTCTTGCAACCTCGCTCTCCCGCCACCTTGAGAGAGAATTACATCCATGTGACACTTGATTCTATTTTGTAAACCATTGACAAAAACCTTAGGCCTACATTTTGTATTGGCTTTTTCAGGAAAGGAATTACATTTGTGAATACAGTTTACTCGCTATTTAAACACAATAATCTCTATGAAAACTAGTCATTAAATTACCGCATGTAAAGCCCGAGACATGTTAATTAATATATATTCCCATAACCAAAAATATTTTGTTTATCTTCTGAAAAGAAATATGTGAAATCACTTTACCAAGTAGATCCCCAAATAACCACAACTGTATGTATTTTTTAAGCAACATTAATCAACCTACACTTTTGAGGTAATTATTTTCCCTTCTTGATAAGAATATTTTATAATAATGGAGAAGGACCTTCCAACAACCATCTTCTCAGAAAGTTTGGAATGGAAATGAAATTGCACATAACCCTAATGATCCCTTAAAGGGCTCAGAAACTGATGTATTATGGGAAAAAGCATGGTCACCTTGGGTGAAATAACTATGTAGCCAGATCTCTTATGATGCAGTTGGGTTTCTGATGTGAGTTAGTATGGTGTATAAAAAAACAGTCATTTCTGCCACTTTCATACAATGTACCACAGTGGAAATATGATTGCAGCAACAGAGAGAGAGAGATAGAGAGAGCCTGAGGGATATTATGTAATAATTTGCGGGGGAGGGGGGGGGGGGAAGCAATCAAAGGATGGCGAGGTCTTGAGTTTCTTAAAGGCTCAACCAACCAATAAGAAGTAAAGTAGACCTGTGTTTTGTATGTTGAAATGATGAGCCCTTATACAAGTCGCCTTTCCTTTGGTGGTGAATACAATACGACCTGTTTAGAGTCTCACATTACAGATTAGGCATTGTTTATAAATGCAAGAGTGCCAAGTGTTTTAATGTACCAAAAAGGTCAATTTCATACTATCTGAACGTGAAATACAATCAGTCAAACAGGCTCGCATGATGGACTGGTTTTAATGCCTTTTGCAAATTACATACGATTCCACTTTCCCCATGAGTGCTCAGTTTCTGGTCCCTTTAAAGTCATCTTCATACAAGAGGCAGACGCATATTTCTTGCAGTGGCATAGCAAGAACAATTTTTTTTTACAATCAAAGGTATATTTCACTCCTTCACCTTTTAACAAAAGAGACAAATGAATACAGAAAGTAGAAATAGAATGTTGATATATCTAGGCTGTGTTTCAACAACTTTACAAACGACTGGTGATCAGTTACTGTGCTTAATAATATCAGCATATTATTAGTATAGCACCCAAGAACATGTTCCAGTCGTTCGTAAAGTCATTCGTAGCTTTATACACGACTTGGTGAAGCACCCCCCTGGACAGAGGCGTCGGAAGGTTCTGAGGAGACAAAGGATTGAAGGAGCAAACCATTGTTAACATACAATCGCTTGCCCCTCCAATCCCCTGTCTCCGCATAGCCTTCCAACGCCTCTGCCCCTGGAAGGTTTGTAGCATTGATGAGCCATTTATTGTTTTAATCAACCAAATTGTTACATCACACGAGATGCTTCCACCACTATCCAACATCAGCCCCCCCCCTCCCTCCCTTCCAACCACTCAACCCCACCCCCACCCCCATCACCCCTCCCTGATGATGCTATGGTCTAGCTATGCCACTTCAATGATGTATCTGCCTTCTTCTATCTTTAGGATGCTATCATTACTGCTTCTCCTCTCCTTCCTCCTCTCTTCCTTGTTTGGGATAGGCATCCTCAGCGAAAAGAGGGTTTTTCACCTGCATCTCACCCGTCTGAAAAGAATCAAAGATGCGGCGGATATTTAAAATTGAGAATAACAGTCCACTTCTATTATAGCGAGCGTGCAGAGACACAACAAGATTTTGTTATAACGAGGTTATTCTCCTAGTCCCTTTTGCAAAAATGTTGAAACTCAAATGTTCTGTATAACTAGTGCCCTGTAACATACAGATTTACAATCAATTGCAAATAAATAGTAGCCAATCAGGATCCATGTTGCATAGACTTCTTGCATTAAATTCTCACTGTGAACCAATCAGAATGGTTGTTTCAAACTTGCAATTGATTGTAACTCTTTATGGTTCAGATTTCCTTATAAAGAGATATTTGTTATGAGCACCTCGTAATAATGGGAGTGGACTGTAGTAGTGATAATACAGTTATTCTCTACTACATTTTTCATTGTGCAATTTTTACAAAATCTTGTGTGCATTACAGAAAATACTGTTATACCCTAAGCCTTTGCTTTTCTCTTGCATTTCTCTTGCACCGAAGTAAGCTTTCGTCCCATATGAATGGACACAGGAAGGGTGACCTAAAACAATGAATTAATGATCAGAAACTAAGCTAGGGTTGCTTCTGCTAAACCTTGGTACAAGCTATTTTTGACAAAGTTTAAAAAACTCAATTTCTCAGTCATCCATGACTGCACAGGTATAAGTTTGATAACATTGGATAGAATAAGAGTTACTTTTTGTTATGATATAGTAATTAATAACCATTAAGTTTGACAATTTCAATACGAGGCTATCAAAGTTGAGTTTACTTTTATTTGGGACACACTGTAGAACGTAAGGGAAAATGTTAATGTCTTACCGGTGCAAGTCCAGGGCATTCATAGACTGTCAGATCACCATCTTCATTCTCTTCTTCAGAATCGTAATCAGAGGCATCACGGGCAACGTCACCTTTCTCCCGCCTAGATAGAAAAGATAATTTATGAATATTGATAACGCACATGCAGTTAAACATTTATCACCTTTATATCATCTCAATCGGTTAGAGCACCAGTAAAAAGGTAGCCTTTCTGGCTTTCATGAATGAGAGGTCGTGAGTTCGATTCCCGGCCGAGTCATACCAAAGACTTACAAAAATGGTACCTAAAGTTGCCTTTTAACAAGGAGCTTGGGGGTAATAATAACATCATGCAGGGCCCGCTGGGAGAACAGTTGTCAGAACTGAAGTGGCTACCCTGGGTAAATAAAACCATATTATTATTATTATTATTATAGGGATGCAGTAACATTGAACAAGAATTAAAAAATCATAATTTATTGAAATATCTCATTTTGCCAACATAATTATAAACATACAGGTCAGTAAGGAATACCTAGTTTCAATTTACAAGCCAATTGCTTTCTTTATTATCCAGATATCTACAATTTCCAATCCAAATTTTGAAAATCGTTAGCAGAACGCTTTTTAAACAGTATCCTTCTGCAGTGGCTCAGAACGTTTACCTTATTCTGGGTTATGAAGTCCCCGCACTCAACCCACTAGGCATCCAGTCCACTGAAGCTCGTGTCAGAACGGTGGTAATTTGATTGTGCATAGCCGTAGTCATGGCTTGTTTTTTTTTTCTTCACTGTTTTAAGATAGTAAATGGTTTCCGTTTGCTCTGAAACTTTCAGTAGCCTTGTTTTTGAAGTCGGAGCAATAGGATTTTTATTAATTTCGGTCCAAATCGCACTTGCTTTAGGAAGTTGCTACATCCCTCTAAATTTTATTACCGGTAATCTTTTATGAGACGATTTTGAAATTTTTTTTTTACTGTTACTCCAGTTGTGCTAGCTTAGACCACTGTATTTAAAACCTGAGAGAAAGACCAAAAACGTATTCTTACTTCTCCATGGCGATCATTTGTTGTTTCTGATGTTGATAGTGATACATCTGGGCACTCTGGGCTAGTTTCCTGTCTCCATTCTAAAGATAAAACAAACAACAACAAAAAACAAAAAATTAAACACGTTCTCCTGACCCTACTTTTGACAATATGGCAAGTGGTAATTGCACAAATAGTTGAGTTCTATTGTTTAAATACACATAAACTTTGACAATTACTTTACACCCTTTTTTTTAGTACAGAACTTGTAACATTGTTCAGCCAGAAATTATTTTATACTATTTTGGTTGGTGATATGATAAAAATAATGACTAAAGGTACTTCATATATTTCCCTGTAATGTTGTTAAAATATTAAAGTGATTGATTGTAAATCGTATCGCATCGTTGAAATATTACATTTAGTCAATTATAGAAGAATCTTAAGTGTATCTTATATAATAAATATGATTGATTGTCAATACATTATTATGTCCATGTAATTAACTATAAATGTAATCATTATTATTATCATCATTGTTGTTGTTGCTGTTATTACTTATCATCATCACTATCATTTTTTTATTATCATAATTATCATTATTATGATTACTTTCATCATTATCATCATCATCATCATCATGATGATCATCACCATCACCATCACCATCATCACCACCACCACCACCACCACCACCACCACCATCACCACCACCACCACCACCACCACCACCATCATCATCACCATCATCATCAATATTTACTTACATTCATGGTTGATGTGACTTGTTGTCCGGGGCCTGTAACACCATAGGCAGGGTAGTCAGCTTCATTCTGGGCTTTGGACGTCGTCTGAATTCTAGAAACACAAAAAAGTAGAGAGTCATGGTTAGTCCTTGTAAAAAGATTTCAAAATCGACATTATTGGGCATAATCATCATCATCATCATCATCATTAGTAGTTTTGTGTTCCACAACAGATTTGTGGCCCTCTCATTTCCTTAAGTTTACATCGTCTGAATTCTAGCAAAAGAAAATAGGAAAGGGTCTGGCAAATCCTTGTTAAGTGACTTTATATCAGCATTGCTGCGGATATTATCATCGTCATTATCAACAGTGTTGTATTCCACGGCAGGATTGTGGCCCTGTTATTTCCTCAAATATTGTCTCCATTCTAGCATCACAAAAGGAGAAAGTTATGATTAATCCTTGTAAAATGATTTTAAATCAACACTATTGGGGATATCATGTACAGTAAAAGAATAGGCAACTATTGATGAAAGTGAAAAGGAGAGTAGGAATGAAGCAAGGAAAAAAGACCAAAAGACAAACAGCTTCAAAAATCAGATCAATAAAAGTGTCAAAAACAGGGAGAAATGTACGAGAAATGAAACAGACAATAGAGAAAAATGGACAAGCAAGAATAGATCAACAGATTAAAAAAATAACAAAGGGCTTGTCAACTAACAAACAAGAGAGAAAATAGATATTCTTGTAACATGAGGCAAAACCCTTAATGAGAATTGTTAAAGGCAAGGTCACAGTATAATCAATAAAGTCACAAAACCAAGATAATTGCTCATATACCCGCAAAGCGTGAAACTGGGCATCAATATCTCATTAGCAAACCGGAGCTTACAACATTGAAATCCCATTTCCGCAAGAATTAAATTAGTCATGGACGGGAAGTGCCGAAGGGTATAATGAAAATGAGTTTGATGTTTGGCAATGTAGCAAAAACATGAATTGTATTTCGAGAATGATCTTTTTATGGAATTAGAGTGGTAAAATATTTTAAAGGCAATATTCGGAAGAGTAAAACTGGATACATGCAGTAGCGAACTGAGCCATACATCGCACAATTGAAAGTATCGACCCATGCCCAAACGTAATAGAGCCACTATCGTTCCCAGACAATTGGGCCTGTACAATCTATTGAAGTTAGAAATCTTGAATCCATGCCTGACATGTAGATGGCAAACTAAAAATAATTTTATTACATTATAATCAACGTTATCATCATTAAACATTAAAAAAGAGCAAATTTTTTATCCACATTTGCTGAGTATTAAACTTCAAACCAAAGCAGCTTTTGTAACCTGATTATATCATCAACTAAAAAAAGGGTGATATCTTCTTTCGTTTCCATGATATAAGCATGGCAACATCCATTACATTTTTATACACTCGTCAAATAACTTACTTCAACCACGGACTAAACACAATACCTAACTCTAACTCTAAATCTAACATGAAACTATACCGCAAACATAACCCTAACATTACATCTTAGACGAAATAAAGCTTGGAGCAATCGTCACTAGATCAAAAGTCAGCACACTCATATTTCTGATCTAAATTTGGTCAGTCAGTGTTACCTTCATATCTACCAGGAGATTATATCACATTCTAAAAGGCCAGATGGTGATAAAGTCATATACTTTTTAGCTCTTACCAAAAAAAATTATTGCCCAATAAAAAGCACAAAGTGGATCTGAATTTGAGTGGTAAATGCCACACTCAATTACAAAGAAGTTAAATTATGGTGATAAATGTAAAAAAAAAAGTAAAAGTATAATATCATGAAAAGATTATATGACTTTCTGAAAGCCCAAAGGGTGATAAAATCATGTACTTTTACATAATTAATTCTTCCTAGCTCTTAATGCGACAAAATATTCCCCATTTAAGAAAACCCAAAGTAGGCCCTAGATCTGAATTTGGGTGCTAAATGCCACACGCAATTACAAAGAAGCTAAAATATAGTGATAAATAGAAGAGAAGAAAAAAGGCTCTATGGCGATGAAAGTATATCACCTACTGAAAGCCTAACGGATGATAAAATCATGATTTATGGAGTTACGCCCTAGCAACTCTTGAGGAGACTAAATATTCTCTAAAAACACCCATATTGAAAAAATTTGCCTGCGAACCAAAACCTCTTATAGGATGATATCAGATTATAATTGTTATCATCTCGAAGCAAAAGAAAAGATAAAATCATATAAATTAACCACAAAAAGCATCAATTCTATCTGAATTTGCCAGACGAGTGCTGCCGCCAACCACAAAGAATTTTTGTTGATCTGATAATACGAATCAGGCTTCATGAATGCACTCATTAAACACACTGGGGTTGCAATGTGATGTCATTATCAGAGCACATTACACGGTTTGATGCATATGGGACTATGTCTATCATTTGGGTTGCCTATCATGTGCATGTAAATGGGCGCTCCCTAGGGAATGGTACTGTGGTGTAGCTTGATACATTAATAATGCACGCTCCATCTAATATGAACATTATTACACCCACGGGGTGTACTCGTCTTTGCAAACATGCAATATACATGATTTTCAGACAGATAGGTGCATGTAGGTACATAAACTATATCATATTTCATTTATATATTCTTTGGTCTGGCGGATAGTCAGGAAACTGATTATTTTACACTTGAAAGTATTTCTTGTCAAGGAAGATGTAGGCAAAATGTCTCACAAATTACCAAAAATCAATTCACAGGAAGAATATTAGCTACCGGTATGTCCCAAAGTTCATAATTTACGCTATTATTCTTCTAGCATATACAGTGCCTTCCAAAAGTTTGGGTACACTTGATGCCAGCTATGTTTTGGGTCATTTTAAAGCATTTTATATCCAGTATTTCAGTCCAAATGTTGTTAAAGTACTATAAATACATTGTGCAACCAATATACTTCACAATTACTGAACAAAGTCTCCTGGGAATTCAGAAATTAGGCAAAATATGCAAAAATGGCAAAAACATGATTTTGCACTAATTTATTGGATTATTGAAAAAATAGGATATCTCGGCCAGTAATGGTCCGGTCAATGTAAAATTTTGCATGGATGTTGAGGCACATGTATTATATAAACCTGAATTATTTGTTTGTATTTTGAGGCAACAACTTATCAATTATTATAATTTATGCATATTATGTGCGTTTTTGCATATTCATCAATATTTAGCTTTAAAAAATTGGTCTTACAACCCTTAGGCCAAATACAATTTCATCTGCTATCAGTGAGGTCTAATATTAATTCATTTATGTGGTGTAATCACAGATCAGGCTGAGGCCATTGGCCCAGC
Source organism: Paracentrotus lividus (assembly GCA_940671915.1). NCBI lineage: Eukaryota > Metazoa > Echinodermata > Echinoidea > Camarodonta > Echinidae > Paracentrotus > Paracentrotus lividus. The sequence goes on along the minus strand of CALNVZ010000649.1, from coordinate 3,365,952 downwards.
ACCCATTTGGTCTAAATGTCATTAGACCATTTGGGAAATAGACGCAATGAAGAATAGCCCCAAAGGCTAGTAAACCAGTGCCCTGTAAAATAAAGTTACAATCAATTGCAAATCGATAGTAACCAATCATAAGCCTTGTTGCATAGATTTCTTGCACAAAAGTCTCACTGTGAACCAATCAGAATGGTTGTTTGAAATTCGCAATTGATCATAACTCTTCATGTTACTGGGCAGATGATCATTAGACCAAAATTCTATATAGAAATGAATGAAAAAATGAAAATGCTCCAAATTTTATTGTCCGGAAAGGATATTTATTTTGCCCCTTTTCTCGTGGGCCCGGCAGCCGCTGAGCAGCGCCAGAAGGACATTGCTCTATCCCCCTCTTGTTGAACGCCAAACAGGGAAGCAGCAACTACCATTTTTTAACGTCTTTTGGTATGACGCGGCCGGGGCTCGAACCCATGACCTCCCGATTATGAGGCGGACGCTCTATCCACTGAGCCAACACATCGGTGTTGAAAAAATGAATATTAGACTATTCGATAGTACCAGTGGACAAAATAGTTATTGACAAAAAAAATGTAGTAGTAGACCATATCAGGTATTAGACAAAGAAGATGTAGACAAATTGGAAAGTCGACATTGCAGCTGACAAAATGTTAAAAGGACGGACATATTTGTTTTCTGTACTGAAGGTAACATGCCGTGGAAAGCAAACAGGGCAGATGGGTATGTGATCATAATCATATTGAACTACCTTACGCTCTTGGGCTTGCTTTATTTGAGATAGATGTAGCGTGCAATCGAGGGTAATGATATGTGGGGAAAACTGTAAAGATGGACTGAGCAGGCATAGACTTTACAGAGTAAGACATGGCAAGAGAAAGAGAAAGAGAAAGAGTAAGAGAGAGAGAGAGAGAAAAAAAACTAAGAGAAACAAAGAAATAACAAATCAATTGATAGTGGGAGAAGGGGTACAAATGAGTGGAAAGTACTGTACAGTCTGTGTCAAATAAAATGGTACAGTTGGAAAACATTTTTTTATAGTGTGAAAGTTAATATCAACGTGGTATTGTTTGATATTTTCATAAAGCAGGAATATCACTCTTTCTTCTGCAATTTTTTTCATCGCATTTGGTGCAGTATTTGTTGAGATATGACTAATTTTCTACAATCAAGGAAAATCCATTTTTCGCACGCCGTCCCATGCCTTTGTGTACGATTTCGCATAATGACCGTGAATTCAGCGCTCCAGAACAATAGAAGTGCGTAATTTCGATTTGTTCCTCGTCGCACAAAACTTAGCATAACTTTTGTTTTACGAAAGCAAATTATACAGGACAAAGCGCATCAGCAAGAAAAATCTTTTGGCTTTAATTTGGTACCACAAACACACATTATATGAAAAGATTTCACACCTAAATGATTTTTTCCCCGACTGTACCATTTTTTTTGACACAGACTGTATAAGCCAATATTTTCGCGATTTTGGACTAGTTGGGGAAATTCGAGAGAGCAAAATTTCGCGATTTTGGTGATGATATCATTACTATAAATAGCCTTGTATTGAAGTGGAAATTTTCGCGAAGACCAACTCGCGA
>CALNVZ010000649.1:3301486-3362131 GCA_940671915.1 Paracentrotus lividus | reverse complement strand
AAACCAAATGATTATGCTGTTGACCCAACATTGCTCTTGTGACAATTGATCCAGGCTTTATGTCATCTAGGATGGAGGGGGCAAATTAGTATGTGGTAAATGAGCTAATGAACTTGAGGAGGAGGGAGGGGCTGTGGCACAAAATCAAACCACATATTTATGATCGAAAACAAGATTATTATCGGAAGTGATTTACACATTTTATACATTGACAGGGAGTAACAATGCCTCCTGGCAGTTTGAAAAGGTAAGTTAATATCACGGGGCCAAAGTCCTTGCCTTAGCAAAAACACTAATAAACTTGAGGGAAGGCGGTGGAGGGGTTGTATGATGCAATATCAATCCAAAGAGTCCTAATGAAAAGCAAGATGAATACAATGTGATTTGCATATTTCATTAAAATCTTAGTGTCCCTTCTGCATAATTGGCAGAGAGTAGGCCTACACAACAACTTTTGTAAGATAACAAGATTAGATGCATTAATAATCTCTGATTTAATAGGCACCATGAACTTGGGGTCAGAGAGGGAAGGGAGGTGGGGACTGTTACATAACATTAAGCTAAATAATTATGATGAAAATCACAAGACAAACTTTCTCTTTGAACTAACTATACCTTCAGAATTTCGCTTCTACTTAGAATAAATGGCCTTAATTTATAATGAGGTATACTTACTCATTACATACAATTTCTATCAAGAGTTGTATGCAATATATTTGTTTTACATAAGTCACAAATCTAACTATAACTATATCAACAAAGGAAAAGAGCAATGTTGATCTGGCACTGCTCTGTGGCTGCCGGGCCCACAATCAATTGGGCAAAAAGAATTTCTGTTTCACATTTGTTTTGGACAATCAAATTTTGAGTTTTTGGAGCTTCTTTATCAACACTTGAACCATATCATTCATATAAAATTACAAGTAATTGGTACCCAAATCTGGAATTTCATTTTGTGAAAAAATAGTAAAATCTTACTATTTGTTAAATAAATCTATGGAACAACCTATTAATTTCTTAAGCACTACAATGGTGCAGGACAATCAAAAATCTGAAAACATGACGTCACCCAAATGTTGGATCTACGCAGTGACCATTTAGAAGTTTAGAAGGATCACATTCCATGTACAGTCTGGTACGATTGAACTCTCCACAATTCTGATTGATACCAGTGCAGTATGGCCTATATAAATTATGCAGTCAACATACTTCATAATACTCCTATGCACGTGATATGAATGCAAACACCCCAGTCAGACCAACGCAGTCAGCGCCCAACTAACTTGGGTCCGCAGACAAACGTTACATTCCTACCCAATCACAGGATTGCAGTCAATTTGGTAGTGCGACTGAAATATTAAGGGAGGAAAACCGGGGATCAAGTGTATGGCAAATGGGAGAAAATACCCATTATACCTAGGCCACGTTCGTGACAAACACTGCTCTCTGCACATTAAGAGACAAGCCCCTAAATTGTGTTTTCCATGCAAATTTGTCTCGGTAATGCAAGTGATGTATGCCTGTATTGAATCAGCGTAGAATGGAAATGAGCAGACATAGTCCATTGAGATTAGCTCATGTACTTTTACGAAGAGTTACTGCCCCTTTTTGCACTAAACAGACACATTTTTTTTTTTGGGGGGGGAGTTGTCCTGTTGGTCATTGTTCCAAACGTCTGTTTATCCAAAGGTTCAGGGTTCTGATGGTTTGTTGCACTGTATATGATCTAGGGTTTGTAAGTCCGTAAATAAAATAGGAATTGGCAATCCCATGGTTCATTGGTCCGAGAATGAACTTTATTTTACTTTCGGAGCAACGATAAGATTTGGACCATTGTATCAAATGTTCGGACAAACAAACTCTATTTCATTATCGGATAACCAAACATTCAAGTTTTTGTTTCTAAACATAATTATGCTATGTCAGATGTCAAACTAATCTATATGAAAAACTTACAAAGCAACAACAAAGTCAGTATTTGGGACCACATGGATTTGATTTTCATACATGTTATGCATGTTCTGTGGGATGGATCTTCACAAAAAAGGTTTTCACCCTTTCTTTTGTATGGATAGAAGAAGAGCAACTTATCAATTCTTAATTTCAATTTTGAATCACAATTATTGTCAGAATAGAAACCATAAATATTGTATGGTTTTCTTTGTGTGTGGGGAGAGTGTTCTCAGAATGGATAATTGAAATCCTAAATGTATTGATACTTGGATTATATTGCCTGATTCCTTTTTAAATTACTTTAGGTTTTCATCATGGAATTATAGAAATACGTGGAAAAGATACAAGGAATATCAAAACCAAATGCATTATATTGTTCTCTGGCATGCCATGAATAATATATATACAGTCCACCGGCAGCGCTTTCGAAATCGCTCGTTTTTATACAACTCGTATTCATGAGTTTGTGTGTTTGAATACGTAATTAGCAGCTTGTACCCCTGTCTTTGTGCGGTTACAATTCTGCATAGAAATGACTATTTGACATGAAATTTTCGGCATTAATATATCATACTATCAAAATATATATTCCTTAATAAGAAAGAAAATATGTCTTTAAAAATAGTAGAAATTGTTGGATATATTTTGCGTTAAAATCCGTTTGGGAATTTTTTGAATAACTAGCCACAAATACGCTTTATTTTCAATGATTCGACGAGAAAATAGGTTCATAATCTTCAGCAACTCTTCAGCTTTCCAAAAATACACCAAACATGGTATTTCAAGATTTATACCAGTCAGGAGCTAGCTAAATGTGCAGCAAATACAAAATTGCTTCAATAACTGCGATCTGATTGGCTGGTCTGATTTTGAGTGTGATTTGATTGGCTGATGCGAATCTCACCACGCACCAAAGGTCACTGAGCGGTCAGGTAACGACTCCCACGTGTTTCAAAATCCCCGCTCGCATCAATCCTTGATTCAAGCAGCCAATCAGAAAGCCGCATTTTCTGTATTTTGGACTTGCTTTATATTTTGCTAGCTCCTGACTGGTATAAAAAGTACAGGATATTAAAAGTTACTACGTCTTGAAGCTAAGATTTCATTCTTTCCAAATATGTAATTTTCTTTTGGAATCATGCAAAAATTACTACTTTTCTTGTCACTTATACCGAACTGAATATAGGTTTTTGTTCCATATCTTTCACCAATACTTTTACAATATTCAGATATGATAAAATACCATAAAATGTGCATGATAGGTAGGTTTAGAATTTCTTCTTTCTGAATATGTTAGAATCAGGAAATTCCGTTCACAAAATCAAAATCTACAAGAGTTGCAAAATCTCAGTTTTAGCCCGCACAGGTCCGCACAGCTCCGCAAAGTGCAGATAGAGGACTGAAATAGTTGTATAAATTTCGCACTCTTGGCTTATTATAGCTCACGCTGTCCGTGGACTGTATACAAGTTGTATGGCATCCTTTACTGACCATATCTGCAGGGATATTAAAATGCATGAGCATTGCCAATATATCTGCAACCTCAAAAACAAACCACAGGTCACATCTCTCTCTTTTTCTCTCAATCAGAGAAATATTAGTCTGTTCCTGTGCAAAAGACTATTTGTTATGTGCCCGGCAGATGGGCGTAACAGAAATTGGACCAATAATTGGAATTCTTCATTTTGTGATGAAATTATAAAAGAATTTTTCATATGATATGATTAATGATCCTGGGAGTAACGTCATTATAACTGTTAGTTTAATTTATGATCTAAGCAGATTTTTATCCCAAAAAATAAGTCCTCAAAATGGACCAAAATTGTATACTTGGGACCTTCTACCAGGCACACAATGGATTATTCATATCCTACATTAATAACAAAAATTTATTAATTAATAAATATGTGTATCCCTACAATAGTTCTTGCATAGGGTAACACATCAATTGCTGACATAAGGACCATTATATCATTCTCTCTCACACAATATATAGGTTAATATGATTATACTACCATAGTATGATATGACCATGTACTATCATATAGTATATTCCAACCATATACTATAATAAAGTATAGTGCGACTATATAAAATGACATATAGTACAGTCCTAACATATAATATCATATATATTATGACCATATACTATATACTTTCATATAGCATAGTATGATCATAATACTATCATAGTATAGTACGACCATATACTATCATATAGTACACATGTCCTGTATAGGATCTAGGATGCACATGGGAAAGGTCACTCCTGCTATTACAGGTAATGCTATCACAACTGTAATTACTGTGCCTGGAAGCACGAGTATATTGCCTCTTTACTGCTAAAAGGTCCTTCTGACTATCACCAGTCAAATTATGATTACGGTATACTTGAACATATGATGTTAGTGTCCTTCTGACTATCACCAGTCAAATTATGATTACGGTATACTTGAACCCTGGGAACATCCAGGAGCTGGTTTTAGGGGAGGATATCAATTTAAAGATCACTGGCCTCGTAACATAGCATCTGATGTGGATCTGGGAAAAGATTCTAAGACAACTACCCCTTACCCTATTCAAGGAGCATGCGAAAGTTTCGCAAAGGATAGAATTTGAAAGTCCGACAGTCATTTTTTTTTAATGCAGCAAAAGCTTTTGCCGCATCAAAAAAATGACCGCTAGACTTCAACGTTCTATCTTACGTAAAATGTTTGCATGTCCTCTGTTAAACCTGCTTTACACTAACATGTTTGTATATTCTTGAAAATTATTATAACATCAGTGGAAACCAAAATTTATATGTACAGTTGAAACTTGTTATAAAAGAGTTATACCTACTATAATAAGATTCCTGATAAAACAAAGGTAAGTTAGTTGGTCCCAGGTCTTCGTATTTTAATTATTTTTTAAATATATTCACAGTGATATAAAGAGATTCCTGCTATAATAAGGTAATATCCATTGTCCCAAGGACCTTGTTATAGTGAGTTGCCACTGTAACTTTTTTGTAGAGGCAAAGTAAAATATCTTACATTATTTAACAATAATCATAGGGGGTAGATGTTCGCATCCCCTACAGAGAATACAATGATCTGGGACCAACAAAATTACTTTTTTATATTAGGAATCTTGTTACAGTATCTAAGACCTTTTTATAACAAGTTTCCACTGTATAAATTATCTTTGAAGTATTAGATACATCCAGAATGATGACACAGAGTAAGACATTCCCCCAGCAACTTACATTGAATCAGTTTGTAGATTTGCATAGAAGTATTCTTTGGCATTGCATATGTGTTCTTTTGCGGATTCCTTGGCGGTCGAAATGTACGTTTTGGCCCGCCCAAAATAGTCTGAAATTTCATCCATACTCGTAACGAGGGGCTCCGCCGACCCTAGCTACGTTGCAGCATTGGAGTTGGTGCACACAATGTAATGTCCTACTCTCAGTTTTAGTTGAAGCTGAATTGTATCACATTGCCTATTAGCCATAGTGCAGGAATGATCTTTCTCTTAACTTGCCCTCACTTTCGTTCGGACTATGGAGTGCCTCAAAGTGAACTCCGGAATAAAGTTATTGCTTATAAGATGTAGTTGCTTTGCAGATTTGCTTTTATTGCTTCAGTTATCTTATGTGCTCAGTTTAATTTGATGAGAAGTCAAAAACGTACAGCTTTGAATTAAAACATGTCTTATACAAATTTTATATACCTAATCATGGTTTGAACTCAACCCTCTTTTATGAGCACTCTTATTTCATGACCTTTCTTTTAAATGAGATATAATTTCCAGTACATAATTGGGATCAGTACTTCATCATCTACTGCTGATAATAAGGTCACATGACTAAGCTGTCGTTAAAATATATATCCATCTGTCATGATGAAAGAGATCCTTCCGACTACCGAGAGGTTTTTCATCCAGCTCCGATCAATCGATACCGCTACAGTCAATAGCTGACAATACGACCTTGGCTAAACATCCGGCATCTGTTTCATGTGATGCTGCTACACAAATGCACACAGAGATGATCGCTGTATAGAAATTAGGTTTGAGTTTTTTTTAAGATACAAGGATGAATTCGGAACTCCTCTTGCTTCCTTTACGATGAATCTCGTATATTCCTTCCGCTCCGTGACGCCTGTTAAAAGGCAATCAGTGCTGCTTGGACGTTAGGTTACACATGAAGTAACATGGACTTGGCAGAAATATATGATCGATCCTCAACCACAGCACTTGTTTATGTATATATTCCAAATGAAACATATATATAGTTCCTCTTCGGTATATTCCCCTTGATCAGTAAGGCTACCATCGAACCCAATCTAGGCCGTAAAAAGCCTGGATTTTGGGCGATGTGTACTCCTTGAATGGAACAGAAAATATACGTTTAGCGGAAGCACAGTGCATGGCGTGCTGCAACTCGGCTAGCCCCTCTCAATCAATGCACAGCAAATGTGAGGTACGTTTTCTCTCTCTCTCTCTATCTCGATCTCTCTTCTTTTCTCTCCATCCCTCATCTTCCGTGCCCCTGTAGATAGTTCGGCCTGGATCTGATCGATGCCATTAATAAGGATGACAAAACCACCAGTGAGTATGGAGGATGCAGTCGGTGTATGGAAGTGTGTGTGTGTGAGTGTGTGTGCACACTCTGTCCTTGCAAGTGGCCCTGCCTATACTCCCTGCATTAATAATTACGCACCAGGGACACAGGCATATAATCAATAGGTACCATGCCTATACTCCAATATGAAGGTGTGTGTGTTTGAGTGTGTGGGGTGGGTGTGGGTGAGCTCAAAGTGTGTTTGTCGCCGTGCAAGCAATTCAGATCAGGTTCATACCATTCAAACCATGCTCCGGGGTAGGCTTTTCGCAACAGCACAAAACGAAATAGAAAACAGGACGCTTCAGTCACCCGAATCGTGTCAAGTGGTATGATCCGACCACCGATGGAAAAAAATTCTGCCCTCTAAACCAACATCATTTTCACACACTGTCAAAACCTATTAAAGCAATCATGTCTTGATGTGACTGAAATCGGTCATTCAAAAGTAAAATAAAAGGGGAAAATGAGAGGCTTCTAAAAAGGGAAGTGGTTTAGAATGAGGGACCAATTGAATCAAAAATGATTTGATTTTTCTTATTCAATGTGTATAGGCCTAATACTATCTTTTAGAGTCATTTTAGAGTCACCACTAAGATTTTTCATTGAGATTACATAGAAAGCTGTAGAGATTTGTTTAATCTGTCTGTTGTTGCTTCTAAATGATCAAAGCTGCTACACCTCAAAATCAATATCACTAAAAATAAAACCACCAAATCGTTAATTTTGTAACTACATTGATACCAGAGGTGACAAATAATTTCAAATCAATATGCATAATGTACATCTTTTATTATTTTATTAATGTTTTCTTTTATATATAAAGCTTGGAAAATAATTATTTCCTAAACTGTATACACATACATGCTTTGGTATATCTATATTTTTTTGAATAAAATTGTAAGCAGTTGAACAAATACTAAAAAAAAACATTATTGAAACAAAATCTTAACTCATCCAAGTTAAAATCAAGCAATTAGTGGAAATAAACTTGGAGGCATAAAAAGGATTAAAAACCAGCCGTCATGCATACTTAATTATTCAATTCAATATGGATGAATTTCCCCTCGTATCATGTTAATTATCTGATTAATGTTCCATGCAAATATTGCAGTAGGCGTTGATTATTGAATCTCAATATATGAGCCTCCGTTGTATGAATTCATAATCAAATACATGTTGACTGCTTTGTATGCCTGCCAGTTTTTATTTCACTAGCTAAATTAAGATCCACTTAAATGCTTGCAGAGTGAGGGAGAGAGAGAAAGAGAGAGAGAGAAAGAAAGAGAGAGAGACAGTATCAAAGGAGGACGGGGGAAATAAATGGTTATCTGCAATACACTCTCTCTCAAAAAAGTGAAAATTTTCACTCTTGATGGAGAGAATTTTAGAAAGAGTGAGAATAGAGTGAAATTAAAGTGAATTTGAGTGAATTATGATTGAAAATACACATTTTCACTCCATTTTAACTGATTTTGGAGCAACCTTGGGGATCAGTAAAAAAAGATCTAACTAATAAAGAGAAATGGAGATTTTACAGACTACAGATAAGACAGAGAGCCATAAAAATACAGAGAAATAATGTAAAGGTTGATTTTTTTTCTTAAAGGTTTACTAAATTAGAAAAATAATTGTCCATTTTTCGTTAGGAGGAATCATTAGAAGTCACAATTTACCACCCATTTTTTCCAAAACATTTTTGGTAATCAAGGACAATCATTTGAAAAGCCCATAAATGCCCATTCCCGCTGCTATAAGCCCCGCCCATAAAAAGCTTCATGAAGCGATATCGTAGTCACGTGACTGTGACGTATTGTGAGTAAGCCAGTCGCACGGACAGTACAGTGCATGCATGTAGAGGCATTGAGCACCCGAGCTGGCGGGGCTGCTATATTCCATGCTCCCGTTGCACGACGACTATACTGTTCTTTCACACATTACATTGGTCACTAGAATCTTGATTTTGGACACGATTTTATCAATAAATATCTAATTTGTGTGTAGATAAGGGTTATAGTAAGACCACTATGGATGAGGGCCTAGCTTTTATACATACATCGTTTTCCCATAAAGAGTTGAAAGCTTTAGTGGAGTTTGGAAAGTATACGCTACTTTACTTGAGCAGATGGTTACATAATATTGAGTGAGTTTGCGGAGTTGAACTTTAAATAATTTCTATTCGATATGAAGGAAATAGAGATTATGTTAACGTTGGTTTATGATCTACTGATAATTAATAACATTCTTCTACCTATCGAAGGTCAATTTGATGTATAAAAACAGTCACTGTGGTATATAGTTGCATATGAGCGAGGAGATCAGTTATGCAATAGTCTCAAGGTGATATTCGTGCATTAGTAAAAGTGAGAACGTAGATCAGACTTGTGCTGTATGTGAATGAGATGTGTAGTCGCATGTGCAGAAAATATGCTGATTAGGGGCAGATATTGTCAGGAGTAAACTGGTGCGTATATTCAAATACATACATACGACCGTCATAGGCTGCCCGTATCGCTTAGCTTTTGGGGTCTACATCAGATAGAGTAAGTACTCCTGTGGTCTACACACACATAAACTCTAGTCCATATAGCAGGCGTTATGTTATTGAGGTACAACAATAGTGCACTAAACTTACAGGGACACCAAAACGACTGTTAATGCGTTACGATAATGCAAGCACAGAAAGACAGACGAGGAATTTTGGTGAGAATGATGAATTACGCAAGATTTGAATATTTGGGAAAAATTGTTCAACTGATGTGTGTGAAGTAGTTCTTAAGACTTTCGTATATCTAAATCTACATTCATTTTCTTCACATTTTCGTTAGTTCTCTTGGCAAAAAGGAGTGCCAATATTGCGTTTTGTGTACATACAAAGCATTATGCAGTCTTCGTTGTTTTGGGGTCTTACTTTTAATAGTCATTCCGTAAGGAACCATTCGCTCATCAGGGTTTCAGGATGTCATAAAGCCTATAGTTTTTCACATTTTTGTCTCAATTTGGAGACATTTTATGTAAGGAAAACATGTTTCTTTCGTTTTTAGAAGGTAATTATCCGCTGAATAAGCCCAATTTGTTTTCTTAATTTAGTAAACCTTTAATGAGAGAGGGGGAAAGCAGCTAAAATAAAAACAAAATGAATGAGGGGATGAGAGAAAGAGAACAAAAGACGGAGAGAGAGAGAGAGAGAGAGAGAGAGGAGAGAGAGAGAGAAAGAGAGAGAGAGAGGAGAGAGAGAGAAAGAGAGAGAGAGAGAAGGGGAGACAAACAGACAGACAGAGACAGATAGAAAGAGAGAGAGGGGGGGCAAGGCATGAATAGAAATGTGGTTGGATGATAATTAGCTAGAACATGCGCATATCAATCAATCAAATCCAATAAAATGCATATAAACTGGCCGTTGTTGTCACGTATCTCCTCCACAACACTAATGAAGCGTTGTTAGGCTGAGAAGAAAAAAGGATTTCCATCCTGCCCCCATCTGTCCTCGCAGTATAATTCATGCATTAGATAACACCACTTTCAGGTAATCGCATTAAAGGGAGTGACGTCTGTTGTACAACACAATGCGCCAATTTTAAAGACCACCTACTTGTAGTTTTAGGTACGGAGCATAAGTGTTTTAAGAAATAAAACAGACTTTTTTTTCTTAAGCTAAACACGTAAATTAATAAACCCCCGTTTGTTCAAAATTATATTTAAAAAAATGATTTTCATTGTTCAAAAGGTGTATATTTCCATGCTCTCTATTGAAATAATATGATCTGAAGCATAATTCATAAAAGTCTATCACTCTGAGGCTGAATATTGTGGCGGTGTATTAAAAACAACTTAGCAATTTTGGCCATTTCCCACTGTGCATTCTTATGGCCTAAATTCAGTCTTTACTTTTAAGTTATTAAATAATAAAACAGAATAATAGGAACACATTATTATTTTTTCTGCACATCCATATTAATTATACATTCTTGTGCTTCTCTTTTGACATTAAACAATAAGAGGATGACATTTATGTATTTCATGGACTTAATCTTCTTTGCATTCTGGGAGAACTGAATTTGATTTTCTATATAAGATACAAATGGACAATTCCATGCTGTGTCGTAAAGGATATTTTGATAACATTTCACCTCTTTGCGACATAAAAAACAAAAGAATATCTGTGCGATTGATGTCGATCCTCAAGTAGTACAAGAAGGGGTACAAAAACCAGGATTTAACTTGACTGGATTACAAACCCCTTACAATAGAAATGAAAAATAGTACTATGTCGAACATGTCACAGAAATAACAGAAAAAATAAAGAAACAAAACTAACAAAAGCCAGGAATCGTCCAAATCGTGATGTATGATGGAAATAACATTATTGCTCTTGACCGATGGTACATGTATATGCTACTACCTATTATGTACATCCACTGTGGCTCTGTCTTTGGCAATCTACCGAGGAATCAATAACCCTTTCTAGGCCCATTTTCAGTGCTTTAGGTGCAATTAGGCCATACACATTCAATACCCTAGCCTAGATTGATTGATAAAAAGCAATTATTCAACTTTCCCAGGCCAGTTCAGATGCCTCGTTCTTCTCACAAGCCCCTCCCCCCCCCCAAAAAAAAGGAAGAGAATTTGATGACAGCAAGTGTTTTGCAGTGATTTTTATTGGTTGAAACAGAGTAAAAGGATTAAAACAATTTCTTTGTAAAATGAGTTCAGAAATCAGTTATTAAGAATAGAGATGCCTAATTCCTCCATAAAATAAGCTCAGAAAATAAAGTCTCATGAAAATTGAAATCAATATAATGGTTTCTCGGTCATTGAAATTCATTCATCAAGGGTTATGGAATGACATTTATTTGAAAGTGGTATTCCAAGAAGTGTATTGAAGCTTAATTCTTTGGGAAAATAAGTTCAAAAAATAGAATTTACATTAATGTATGCCTTTTCCTCCGTGATTTCACTAGGCTTAGTGAATGAAAGGAGATACATATATGTGCTTGAAATTGGGTAATATCTAGGGTGCATATCTTTTCCAAGAAAATGAAAATGATGGGCATTTATTCCCCCATAATATAAACACAGAAAATAACAGAATGATCTCATAAGGTTCATTCATTTACAAAGATACAATTCTTTTTAGCATTCCAAATGTGAGAGAATCGATATCTAAAAATATATTCATAAAAGTTGGTTATTTATCTTGGTAAACACATTTTTGAGAATAAGTGTTTGAGCTTAGCTCCTCAATAATAATTTTAAAAAAAGCTCAGAAAAAGGATTCCAGAACTATAATTGTTTTTGTCAACAATTTTCAATGGATTATGTGAAACAATAAATGGTATTCACTTAAAGTTAATTATTACAAATCTTTACAAGGAAAGTGTGGCAGCACCCTTCCTTCCTAAAATAAGCTTAAAATGTAGAATAAATTGAGCTAAATATGATGATTTCTGAGTGATTCTAGTAGATTTATTGAAAGTAAAAGATGACATTTGCGAGTAGTTGTTATCGTTCTATAGGTAAGCGTATTTTCTAGGAAAATTGTGTGTGCATCTCGATTAATAGAATTCAATAGTATAACCATGATTGCTTCTCAAAGTGATTGGAATTGGTTTCCCCAGTAACAGATCTTTTAAAAGAGAATTTACTTGATAATCACAGTGAATATCTTTCAAGGAAAGTGGTTAGGGGCACCTTTATCCCTTAAAAAAAAAAGCTCAAAAAAGAATTCATGATGATGAACATGGTTGTTTATCAGTTATTTGAATATGTTTTTTTTTTTTTATTTATCAAAATGGCGAGTGCACCATTTTATTATAATAGCTACATATATATGTACAATATAGTCTCTTTGTAACCTGAGATAAAAATTGAGTTTTACATCTGATAAACATTATTTATTACTCATATGTCCTTTTTCAAATACAAAACCGTGCTCAACAAACATTAGTCATGAACCGTAAGCAACCTTTGGAAAAATTAATGCAAGAAACTGATTACTAAAGACAATAGCCAATCCACAAAACAAGAAAAAAAAAATGTTGTTTGTCTTCTGCGACAATGTAAATAGCATAGGGCTCCAAGCCACAAGTACGCCCTACTTTCAGATTGAAATCTAACAATATCTATTTTCTCGCTGAGCAAATTATATTGGATATATGGCCTCTAAATCTGTGGCCTAAAAACTAGACCACCAATTACATGTCGGTATCTGAGCAACAGTGCATTGGCATCCATAGCTCGTTAGCAAAGCCTACTAATTAAGTGTTGCATGGCTTGTTTGCAACCTTGTTCTACAGTGCGTATAAAAAAAAAGTAATCCTTTTTTTGAGGGGGCCATATTCCCAGCTCATCTTTTTTGGATATTTATTTCTATGATTGAAGACGAATTCCTAAACATTACAATAAAACCTTACCTGAATCGTAAATGTAGCGCATAACCGAATAAATTGCAGATGAATGTGTCATGTTCAAAATCCATTTTTGGGGGTCAAACAATGAAAGACTGTGGATGCTTTCGAAGGATTCCCACATCACCGCACGCAATCATATTCAATGCTCTCGGACAGCAGGGATATCATTCCCTCAGTCTTCTTTCATTTTCGCAAAAGTTGGAAAAAATGGATTATTCACCTTTCATCTTCATTTGCAATTTACTCAATTATGCTTTTCATTTATGATTCAAGTAAGGTATCATTGGAAAGGCAGAGAGTTCGTCTTTAATTATATGTTACTTATGAACAACACAAACAAATGAGCTTGGAATATATGGGCCCTCTGAAAATGGATTACCTTTTTTTTATACATACACTGTATATCTTGCAGCTGTCATTCCCCCCCCCCCCCCTCCCCAACTCGACTACCCACCTACGGCTTCTTCTTGTTTTGTATTGAAATTTCAAAGGAAATTAATACAGAATTATAACAAAAAGAAGATGAAAAAGAAATAATAAAGGTCAATTAGCCTACTTTATGGTTCAGCCTACTATTGTTTTGAAAAATATTAATTTCCACGGGCAAGGATGTGTTTTCCTCCCAAATCGCCTCTAGATAGATTATGGTTTAATCATTTATGGATGAACAAAAATCAATATCAGGAAAAATAAAGAAAAAGAAAAAAAAGACCGGTTCAGATCTAGAAACTAATGAGTGTAATCTATGCAAGTTAAAGTCCTTTTAGTCCTAAGCTTATAAATTGACAGTGAGGAGAAATAGTTTTCTGTAGAGTGGAAGAGGGGTTTAACTCACACCAATTTGAATAGAATTAATGCCCTTCTTGCCCTCATTAGGAAAATTACAGAGAAAATTATATCATATCTACAACACACTAAGGTATGTTTATGATTGATTATGTAGTTTTCTGTAGAGTGGAAGAGGGGTTTAACTCACATCAATTTGAATAGAATTAATGCCCTTCTTGCCCTTATTAGGAAAATTACAAAGAGAATGATATCATATCTAAAACACACTGAGATATATATGATTGACTCTATTATAGGTCTCTGTTGAGAGGAATAGGGTGTTAACTCACACCAATTTGAATATAGCCAATCCCTTTTAATTGGCTGCCAGTTGAAGAATTCCAGTGAGAATCATACATGATATCTACATCATACTGGGGTATATTTATGATTGACTATATTGTTGAGAAGTCCATTTTCTATTTGCTTGTTTTTGTTCCTGGCAAAAAGTCGCAAGTGGTAAATTGATGCCTGATTAAAAAATCATTTACTGCAGAAAAAGAAATAAAAGTATATCATTATTGAGATATAAATCTTACTTTGTCCAAGATGTCACTGGCAAAGACAAAGGCAGAAAAATGGTAAAAGTTCAAATTAGATGTCCACACACTTGAGCGCTTTTCCCAAGCACGCGCACTTGCGCCCTTTTCCCAAGCACAAATGATATAGTTTTCTGTTGAGAGGAAAAGGGTGTTAACTTACACCGCATTAAATACAATTAAGGCCCTTATAGCACTAAGCAGAAGATAACAAGAGTGGACGTTTCATCTTCATGAAAATGACATTGACAGGGAGCAATTCTGCAGAAACCTAGATATATATAAATTGATTAAATTATTCTCTCCGGGCTGAATAGAAAAAGACCTTGTAACCCTTTCTATTTTTCCCATCCAGTTTAAATTGATATCAGGTTGAAGCCTCAATTCATAAAATGAAATTTAGCTTCAGCTGAAAAGAACAATTTACTGCATACATGGAAATAAATCATTACAAAAATAATATTAAAAAAAAATTGTATGACAGCCATTGAGAGTGCGCCTTTGTATAAGTCATTACAGTCTGAGTTGAAATCAGGTTGAAGCCTGATTTCATTAAAAAAAAAAATTAGACTTAAAAACAATCAACACCATGCACGGATATTACTAATTACAAAAATAATATAAAACATTAAAATGCGCATACTATAATAGAAATTGAATGTACATGTACAACTTCTGATGAATAGGTCAACCCGAATGAACGTGGAAATTGATTATTATGAAACTAACCTTAAAAAAAAAATAGTTTGAGGTATTGTAATATTTTCTTTTTGTTGACACAGCCAACCCACTACAAATGGATATAAATCCAAGCAAAAATGAAATAGGCATTGAAAGTAGAAACAGAACAAATGTTTGAATGCCATGAGATTAATATCATATTTGAATGATTAAAATGCTAAATGCAGTTGACTTCATTAAAATATTATCATTATTAAAATTACAATTACCACGGAAGATTGACTTCCATTACACTATTATTATTATCAAAATGACAATCGCCAACAGAAGATTGACTTCCATTACACAACCAAAAACACTTGAAAAACCATCCACCAACCATTTCCGAGGGTAGCCGATTTGCATAACACATGGATTGCAGATGGCGAAAGTCACTTACAATTTGGTTGACTCCTTGACTTTCCGGACTGCAGCCTCATGCGCCTCTAGAGGGCGCTTGTCAATATCAGCAGGTCGACAGAAACAACAGCATAGGCAGTGAAATGTTGAGCTTGGCATACTTCATACACTGAAGATCACTGTTAATTCTTCCAAATAATTATGCTTTTGAAGTCGAATATCCCACACATGTAAGCTCAGTCGAGTGTCTTCTCAGTGAATCATTTCAGATCATTGTGGGTTTTTTTATATTCACAGCTCTGTTAGTTTTTGTTTGCTATGAAATTGAAAGATTAACTTTTATATATCATTCGTCACAGCGGGGCTTCAGTTATTAGCAAATAGGCTTCTGTTATTAGCAAATAGGCTTCATGCCCCCTGGCCTGCGGATGAGCGTAATATTCGTCAGTATGAAATAGAAGATATGCTTTAAGACTTTGAAGGACGTTTGAAGGTGGTTAGAAAATATTTCAAAATATTCTGGTTTTATAACTCATTAACTTGAATGTTATCTTTCTTTACATTACAAATTTAATCTTCATGGGAAAGTAATGAATCTCCTGTGCAAAAGGAACAATGTTTTTTCTGTCTAACTATTTGACTTTAAAATTTATCGATCAGGGAGATAACAACAACTAATGTTGACTTGTTTCTTTGTTTCTTTCATATCTTCCCAGAGCTAACAGCAATTACCAACATCCCATCTTTAATGATTGAGAGCAATATAACCAAGGCATTCACACAAGAAGATGCAGAAGTTTTTCTCTTGAATCTGGCAGATGCGTGCTTCGAAGAAAAGAACTTCAATACCAGTATGCAGCACTAGTATATTAACTTACAGAAACATAGCAGTTTCAATAATCAAGTCAACAAAATGTTTCCTCTTAAGTATAAAAACATGAAGTAAATTGTCACATAATCTGATGTCTCAGGTTAGGAGTACTTGGAAATAGCTCCTCGTTTTGCTCAGTGTTAGAGCAGTGGACTTGTAGCAAGAAAGTCCTTGATTTGAAAAAAAAGTCAATGCGCTAGTGTCCTTTGGCAATCCTCGTTACCACGTCCCTTGGATAGCAAGTACAGCCATAGGTCAACTTGTTGCTCTTCTCAAGGCATAGAAACATACATAAACAACTCTCGTAACCCGTTGACTGCTGAGTTCTCCCGTTCCTATAGGCTTAATATGCGAAGCACCCGGCCCGGGAACCATGGGTTAACAGTGAAGTAAAACAAATCAGCAAATATCTGCAGGATATCCGGGGCCTACTAAAGACCTATCTTAGGTTCTGAAGGTAACACTGATAGTAAAGCTTAAAAGCATCACAGTGTTATACATGTATATCACCAATGAACACCCATCATTTACATAATAATCCTCCCAACAACTTTCTGCAGGTTGATCTACAATGAATAAAGAGAGGTATTTGCTAAACAAACAGCTCGTTCTTCGATAGGGGAGGGGTATTTGAAGAAAGGATTTTAGGCTAGTTTGATGGTACCATCACATTAGATTTCATTCTTGCTCAGTTTCTCTCTCTGTTTTTGAAACACATAGGTGAGGTCCAGAAAGATAAAGACAATAAGTATTTAACAAATATTAAACGTGAATAGATTTCTCAAATAACAACAACAACAACATGACCGAGCATGACGGCTCAATTGGTGAAGAGTGCACATAGGTACACTGCAGTTCCCCTTGCTTCATAGACAGGAGGTTATGGGTTCAATTCCTGTCCGAGTCCTACCAAAGACTTTAAAAAAATGGTATCTAAAACCTGCCTTATCTAGCTAGGTGCTTGGGACAATAAGTTCTCAGGACAACTGCTATGATCTGTAGTGTCAACTCTGGCTAAATAAAACAATATTATCATCATTATTATGTTACAAAAATAATGAACTACTAAAGGATATAAGTCACCTTACCTGGAAGACGTTGTGGATCCCATTGCATTTTAATTTCAGCTTAAAAGTTCACAGATCCTCTTTTTTATCGACAAAGCTTTTAAGTCACTAGTTACGATATAATCCAGGCCAATATTCAAAATATAATTTATTCTTCATTCTTCAGGAGCAGCAAAAACAATGAAAGTCTCTGACCTGGATTAATGGTTTTGATGATAATGTGACGGGTAAGCCAAGTCTATTGTTTTTAAGTTTGTGCTCGTTTAAGATCTGAGAAACATGATAATGCCATTAAAATGGATATCATACAGGTTTTTATTACACAAGCGATTCCTTGAATATTCTCCTTCATTTCAGGAATATTAATGTTAAGACAACAGCCATAATTCCTTCATTTCTGGAACAACATTTATGCAAATACAACATGAAGTAAAAACGTTTCTAGCATATCCTATAAAGCACACATGCTACAAAATGAAAATGAAGATATGAATGCAATTACAAAAATATAATCTAGTTTTCTGTTGGTGTTTTTTTAAGTGGAATACCGTCGAACTAGGTTTTTTCCCCTGTAGACTACAGGACACAATCAATTGGATACATGTATCAGCATTTTACTACTTTAGGGAAAGGTCAATAGGTGGTTTAGTAAAAAAATGCTGGTATACCAGAACGCACTTCTACATGTACAATATTACCAGTTAGAATCATTGTTTGACAGGAAAAGACGAGAGAGAGAGAGAGTGTGAGAAAGAGAGAGAGAGAGTGACATACACAGACATGTTGACACAGATTAAGGGAAACACATGTCACATATTAGAAATTATATTTAAAAAATGAGAAATGAGCAAAGAAAATGAGATTCTATCGTGATAAGTGAATCAGGACAAATATAATGTTGTTTTTTCCCCTACATGTATGAAGCAGTCATATTGCAGAAGGATAAAAGGCATGGAAAAAAACTTACAAAGACACATAATCAACAAGGTGAATAAGAACAACAAATGATAAAAATGACACAGTGGAGATAAAGATAAAGAAGGATGAATTCAGTATATTAACGAACAACATTATTATACATTTATGAGATCACTACATGAAGGCTAAAAAGAATACCTAAATTATCATAGTGCAGATATCCACAAGGGGGTTTAAAGCAGTTCCATAGTGGTCAATTAAAATAATGTGTGTTTGTATTTCATTTTCTAGAATTCTTTGGATGTACAAAGTTACAATAACAGAAAAGAAAATATCAGAGAACAATTTGAATCTAATCAAGTTTAATGTCTATAAATAAGAACTTCTGGATTAGAATTAATCATGATTATCTCCAAATTGGTAATGAGAAGAGGGATTTTTTATCACTATTTTCATACAAATATTGGCAAATTCTGCGGAATAAAGGATGTTTGAGTAGAATGATAAGTGCCAGTTTGATAATAAAAACCAGACTTACTTTTACCTTTTAAAATCATTATGCTGCAGTTGATAAGTGCCTGTATGGCTCTGAGCAGGTTATATATGTGACTCATCATATCAAAATAAGACACAAGTCACCAGAAAAGAATAAAGAATATTGGTAAAATAATCTATTTTTTATATATTTCTCAATTGGCAAAATAATCAATCAAATATTTTGAACTTATCGTTTTTACAGAGGAAACATGAAACATTGAAGATTCAGATCAGAAATTCAACAACAACAAAAATCCCCCAAAATTTGACATTTTCATTATTTGTCGATTTCCTTGACTTTTTACTGAGTTTGTTCAGCGACTTTAGTCTCATTTTGATATGAGGAATCATAGATATGCTCTTTTTTCTTCATTATTTTATTACTTGATTTGACTTACTTGTACCAGCAGATAAAGGCAATGGCAACACCGACTATTGCAACAGCTACACAGCCGACCACAATCACTATAAAAAATATGAAAATACAGAGAAAGGACACAAATTGATCAAAATTAATTATTATAATCATGGTACTAGTAATTCAGAGGAAATGTTTTAAGTCTATGAAATTTTCTTTACCACAAAAAAAGAACATACAAACAAAAAAAATATGCCATTGAACTTTGTTCACTGTATCGCATATTCCTGAGATTATGGAGAGAATATATTTTCAAGCACTAGACATTTATAGTATACGTGTAAAATCGTCCCTTAGTTAAGAGACATTTTACAACTTTCGATTCTTCTAAATCGCCATATTAACTATGTATGGAGGGAGATCAGCATTTCCTTTCTCAATTTCCTAAAAGTACTGAAAAACTATCATTTGTACTTTTCCTATTCAGAGCCACCTTTAAACAGAGTTTGGTAAATTCGGTTTGAATACTGTATACGCTGTATTTTTCGCGTACATAATTTTTTGCAATTTAGCTTTAAACGGGAAATACATGTATATATTTTTGCAAATTTATTGTATTTGCATTCACTTTGTACTAAAATATCAGGGAGTGAAATTTTTTTGCATTCAGTAAGTCGTGAAATTCGCGAAAATAAAACCACTGCAAAATATTCAGTGTATAGAGTAGGTTACAACATGCCGCGAATTGCTTTGTTAGGCAAGCAACAGTATAAAAGAAAATGTGCCATGTTGTTACCCTTTGTAACCTAACCCAGCTGGCCAAACTCTGTCCATTGATGTCTCTGTTCCTATTTAATGCATGCTGCCCTCTTTTGTTGGCTCCTGTATAGGGCAGAGCAATATTTTGCTGTGACGATTGTGTACTTTGGATCTGACTTCACAATGCTTGGTTTGTGCAAATATCTTCCATATGTTACACGATATGAGACTGATGGGTGAGCATGATTTCAGTTTGAACAGGAGTATGTTTTTACTTACATCGTTTTGTCAAGTTTGGGGGTAAACTTGATAGGAATATGGAAGTGAACCATTATCTACAAATAAAGTGGAAATCGGATACACAGATAATGCTCTGCACTGTCAATTTTGCCATACAACTTCTTTTTTTTTTCTCTTCAAAGCTGCATGATAAGATGAACCCAGCTCAAATTTCACTGTGATAATCAATTTACTTTTCCCTCTTTGTCAGGTGTCGATCCTAGGTGGATTGGCCATCCCGGAATATTATAGGGGGGCACAGGTGTCATTTAACACCTCGTAAACGCTCCATGAAAGATGAGCTCCAACAAAACAATGAAAAGATTCAATTGGAAGTGTGGGGGGGGCAGGCAAAGGTATCATTTAACCCCTCCTAATAATCCATGAAAGATGAGTGCAACAAAACAATGAAAAGATCAATTCGTCGCTGTTTTTACGAACCGTCATAAACCTAATTTTTGGTCAAATTTTCGAAATTGAGTTTTTAGGATATTCTGAAAGCCTATATTTATCTCTATCGAATAACCAAATTTCAGTTCGAAATCTGCATTATTTTAGGAATAATAGAAGATTAAAATTTCGTTCAAAACTGCATATCCATTCCAGTGATTTTACGAAGCGTTCTAAACCATTGTTTCTGTACTATGCAGTCTCCCAGATGGGCGCGCAACCCGACCTAGATATGCATGGCGTTGCGCGTATGCATCGAGTTATTTTACGAACCATCCTATCTCGTGGGTTTATGACGCTAAAAGACATGCGCGTGGTACGCATGATTTTACGAAGTGACCTAGACCCCCGTTTTAGGTAAAAACGATCAGTTTTTGAAATACCATCTTCTATTTTATTCTAAATATTTAAAAATCAAAACCCAATTGCAAATAATTAATTTTATATTGTAGAATTATAGCATTTAACCTGTATGTTGATATAAATAATTGCTGTGGTTTCCTTCAAAGAGCGAAGTTATGAACGTCAGAAGAACATCCAAACTTTGAACGCGATTATCTCAAAAACTGGTTTTCGGGACTCGCCGAGGTCTATGACGGTTTGTAAAATCACTGACGACTTGGAAGTGGTGGGGGGTGGGAGTTGGGGCAAAGGTATCATTTAACCCCTCCTAATAATCCATGAAAGATTAGTGCAACAAAATAATGAAAAGATCAATTTAAAGTGTCTATAACAATTTACATCACAGGTCACATCACTGGGGATGGAAATAATGACTTTTTAGAGAATTAGAACAATTATTATAACACATGTCACGTGAGGTTACAAATACCATCCTATCAAAGATTCCATGATATTTGTTCCACTAAGAATTGCCCCATTGTGAATTCCATAAACTAATCGAATTACAAACTTCAACCTGAGACTCAACACTAGACCCTACCTTAACCTAACATAAAATCTTATTGCAACCAGAACCCTAGCCCTACATCTTTGATGAAAATAAAGCCCGGAGCAATTGTTGGTAGGGAAAAAAAATCAGTCTCTAAATTGCAAGAAAAAAGACTTGCAAACTCTGATATTCTTTTGAAATGCATGTTGATAACAATTACCCTTTCAACGTTCCCATTATATTTGGAGAACAAATGCCCCATCTTTTCCCTAATGTATTTTCAAAATTCCACGATAACAATTTCAACCCATTTTGATGTATTGCGGCAAACAACAGACTGACAACTTCTTATCAAACTCCCTGACTTTTCCCTGATTAGATTTCCAGGTACATTTTAGAGTGGTAACCCTGTTACAAAAGGCTGCTGCACTTGCTTGAGCTTTAAAAAAATACTGCGCTTTTAAGTTTTAGGTGGATTGGAATTAGGGGGAAACTGGTGCTGCACTAGCTCAACCTTGAGCAAAATATTCTGATAAACCTCGAGATTGATCAAACAAGCCCGATATGTATTGCGCAACTGGTAAAGGCCCGGTCCCACTGACGGGAGGATTAATTGCGCATGAGTTGCGTATACAAATTTCGTTCATCCGCAACAAAAAACAAAAACAAAACAAACAATCTGCAATTCATACGCAAATCATCCTAAAAAGCCAGTGGGACCGCGCCTTCAACGGTTGCATACAGGTGCATGATGGGATACAGCTTATTTCGAGCGAGCTAGTGTAGCACACATAATTTAGCGCACTATTTCACACTAAAACCGTAAAACTAGCTCTTTTTTTTATTTAATTTTTTTTTGGGGGGGGGGGGGCTTCAATTTTATCAAATTCAGAGTGCTATTTGAAAGAAAAAGTCTGATCTTCTCTGATTGGGCTAGTTCATCAAATCACAAATAGCACGCTATTACATAAGCTTGAGCTAGTGGTACACCACCCACCTAGAATATGAAAAACTTACATATGAACTGCCATTCCTCCAGTAAGATAACACTGCCATTGTTCTTCTCAGCTTGATGGGCCTCAACATCCGCATTTGATTCTGGGAAGTCATCGCTAGGGTAGTTAACACCGGCACCTGATGGATAAGGAAAACAAGTCCAAAAAAAATTAGAGAGATGACACTGCAGTCATAATAGTACCTTTTTCTTATAAAGCGCTTAAGTTATATCATTAGAAAGGGATAGAGCAACATTGATCTGGCGCTGCTTCGTGGCTGCCAGGCTCACGATCAATTGGGTAAAAAGAATTTCCATTTCAGCCAATAAAATTTGGAGCATTACCCGATGCTGTGGCTACGGAAAATGCAATATTGATGTAATTGGTTTCTAATATTTGTGCCAATTAATGGGCAAATTTGGCACATCAACGTACATGCTGCCTGGGGAACAAAGAACATTAGGGTTAACTGGGGTAAAGAGGCCAAAAGTATGAGCCCCCATTGAATGCAAAGTCCTTATGCAAGATAGATCTTTCGAAAATTATCTCGGTCTGCGATGTACGCAGCCAATATCAATCACAGCACTGCTGAATGGGACAAGAAAAGATTTGCAATTGGTAAACCGACTCCTCTTAAGGATCAAACATACAGCCTTAACTAGAACTCAAATAGGCTCATTAATAACCCATGGTAGATTTCAGTTTTGCAATCTGCTGGCATCTCTATCAGTGAAAAATACAGGTGGGGGACGGGGGCGAAAATGCCACAAGGAAGGCGAAAACATTTTAAACAACAAAAAATCCGTCCGAAATATTTTAACATGTAAATGTTGCCTACTTTGAATCATTATAACTTATGACCTAAATATGAATCTCCAAATAGAGCTCTTAGAATTCAAAAAGTAGCCCCAGACCCCAGATTCAAAAGAGCCCCTAAAAAATTTTGGAGGACCAAGACAGTAGCTCACTTAAAAGCAACAAAAACACGTAATATCTAGTTGATTTTCAACAACTTCAGAAAATACATAATTGTCATGTACCTTCAAGTCGATAATTTCCTAACGTAAAACAAAACAACGATAAACAAACAAACTTGGATCAATCCACAATAATAATTTTCCTTTTCATAAATTCGTCATGTGGCTAACAGAAGGGCATAAACTTTTTTGTATAACAAGTAAAAGGGTATGCTATATGAAAACTCTTAAGCATTTCTGCCAGCCACACAACCAATTATAGTTCTTAAACATCTAACCAATTAGTAATCTTCCCCCTAACTTTACCCTAACCCTCATTGTTGGGAGGGAAGGGGAAATTGTCCAGGGGTAGTTGTCCAAATTCAAATAATCATAGACCTGTGGGGTGTAACACAAAGACTTACGATTGATTAAAAGTTACGATTGATTTTTTCTCGGCAGCCTTATCATGGACAGGATGCTCCAAAGTTCATGATTTTTATCCCAACCCTAGCCCTAACCCTACTCTTAATCATATCCAAATCCTAATCTAAGACTGTACCTGGTTTTCAAATGAGGCTAAGGAGAAAAAAATCAATCGTAACTTTTAATCAATCGTAAGTCTTTGTGTTACACCCCACTGATGTATTGATGTTTCTATGCCGCCCTCTGAAAAGCTAAGGCCATTGACTTGCACACATTTGTGATCTGCATCTGGCGCATCTCTGACAACATTATGACGTCATATGCATAAGGTCTCAAGGGTGTGTTCAATGTCCAGTTTCAAATTTATACGCCAACATGAATCATGATACAAAATGCAATTACAAAACACAACACAATCGCGATCAACGGTGCACCGTTCAGTGTCAAAAATTTAAAGCTGATTATATTTCCATCGTCTTTAAATTTCCCGCTCTCAAAAAACATACATCTTCTCCTTTTTTCACTTGCACCGGAAGCTTCCACTGCGAGAGCACATTTAAACACGTTTGAAAACTCAATTCTGTTCAGTATCGCATTTCGTTGCAATCGCGATGCTCAAGGTCGTAATATTGAAGCTGATTGTGTTTCAAAACGCATCTTTTTCTGCGTTTAAATTTTCCTCCGAATCAAGATTTGAAACACGTTTACTTTTACGACCGGGGATGGGGGAAAATGAACACTCACTTTGTTTCTCTTTATATCAGCGTTTTGTAATTGCGTTTTGTATCATGATTCATGTTCCAGTATAAATTTGAAACTGGACATTAAACACACTCTATTACTACATATCATCTTACTTTCTCCACCACCTTCCTGTCCAGTTCCACCAGAGTTGGCTTGGTTACCTTCAGCTCCGACATCAGCAGGTGGTTCCTGGACATCTGCTGGTGCTGGTGGTGGATCTTGACCAGTACCAGTATCAACCTCTATACCAGTTCCTGGGTGGAGGGAAACAGAAAAGATGAAATGGTTAATGATTTATAATACTGGTATCAAACTCTATACCAGTTCCTGAGTGAAGGGAGACAGAAAAGATGACATGTTTACTAATTTATGTTATGTTAAAATATTTATATAGCCCACTGATACCAACTTTGTCTCATTCTCCTTAAGATGGTGAGAACATGCTCACCAAAATGTCAAGATTGGGTAGGTCCTTTTCAGGACCACTCACAACCTCAAGAAAGAATACTTGGTGCATCGTAAAACCTTCACCTGCTTATCGTTCTACCACCAGTGAAACCTTCAAAGATTATTTAATGATTTAGTTCCTGGTATAAACCTCTACCCTACCTATACCTGGGTGGAGGGAGAGAGAAAAGATGAAATGGTTAATGATATAGTTAACGGTATCAACCTCTACCCCACCTGCACCTGGGTGGAGGGAGAGAGAAAAGATGAAATGATTAATGATTTAGTTACCGGTATCAACCTCTACCCCACCTGTACCTGGGTGGAGGGAGACAGAAAAGATGAAATGATTAATGATTTAGTTACTGATATCAACCTCTACCCCACTGGTACCTGGGTGAAGGGAGAGAGAAAAAAATGAAATGGTTGATGATTTCTGTAAGGGAAAGTTCTAATACACAAGCATACATGTATTAGAGACTACACACAGAGTACACGCCAAACTGTTAGATTAGAAGAGTGCACATATGATATTAAAACAAGACATCAAAAAATGTTGTTTTCTAGCAACATGACTTACATGTCTAGTATCTCTCAATGCTATGCAATTATGATTACATTTAGCCCAAAACATCAACGTTTCTCTAAGCCAAAAGACATTTTAAAATTCGATAGGGCTTTAGCTGAAAGTAGGGAGCCAAAACTCAATATTGAGCTGATAAGCAGAAAATTCATGCTTAAAGGACTCATCCGGGCTGGAGTTTGCATTATTAGAAAAATGAAGTAAAATCGAAAAAGGACAACACTGAAAATTTCATCAAAATCGGATAAGAAATAGCAAAGTTATGAATTTTCTTTGGTTTTGAATTTTTTAGGAAAACAGTTCTTCAAATTGGCAAACTGATGATGTCTCAGTCCCCCTACTTTCTTTGTATTTTATTGTATGAAATACCAATTATCAAGATTTTCTGCCCCAAGGAATTAAATACAGGGATTAATCCTTGTGGAATGTTCAAGGTCACAAGTGTTTTTACTTATTTCAGTATGAGGGGCAGATTTTCTGTATATGCAATATATGAAATAATCAGATAAATAGGATTTCATATAATAAAATACACAAGAAGTAGGGGGACTGTGACATCATCAGTTTGCTCATTTGAATATTCGAATATTCAAATGAGACAATGAGACAATTGCCAAGAACTGTTTTACCAAAAAAAAGTCAATACCTAAAAAATGCATAACTTTGTTATTTTTCATCCGATTTTGATGAAATTTTCTGTGTTGTGCTTGATGAATTTTACTTAATTTTACAAAACTTTTTCATTTCAGCCCGGAGTCCTCCTTTAAGGTTTAATGACTCCAAGCTTGGTCCATTTTGAACAAGGCTACTTCACAACTTAAGACTAATGAAGTAACATCTCAATTGTGATTCCCCGGTGATATCGGACCAAAATTTTAATATTTCCATTTGTGGTTTTCCAGCTGTTTCACACAAACACAGCTCTAGGAATAATCTGATGAAGCCTTTGATCATATTTAAAGCTACGCTTGGATTGTTTTTGTTTTTTTAGTATGTACATGTATCAGCATAAATGAATGATATTCTGAAAGTTTACAAATAAATCTAAAACAATTGCTGCTAAATGCACAACTCTTCTCTCATCATGCATGTACGCAACTGCAATATGTTAAGAAAACTCCCCCCCCCCCCTCCCCTTCAAAGTTTTATGGTTATTTTAGGGATAGCCTAATCAAGCAGCAATGCTATCATTAGTCAATTATCTCCCTTTTTCTTCATGTATTTTTGTATTGTAGGCCTAATTTATCTGCTTCGCGGCAGGGACTGACATACGAAGAGATGCGGGGCTATCGTACCCTGCGTCTCTCCCAAAATAGACCTAATAATAATGGAGCACTGTCTATACTTAGCCTATTGTACATGTATGTTTTACCAATTTGTGGTAAATAAATTTTTGAAATATATTCTAACTCTCTAGTATTCTTCTCTTGTCTCATCCTATTAATATTTTTGAGTAAAAGATTTCCTAACGGTTCCCTCACTGTACATTTACCAATTTAACCACATCACCATCAACAAACAAATTTGGAAGATCAATGAAAGAATGCCTCCATATTGCTTTCTATCTCTCTCATTAGGTTATTGCTATTATTGTAACCCCACCTTCTACAATATACAATTTGTATACATTTAATATTATACTTGTTTTCCTTCCGTTTACATGATTGTACATGCTTTGGGCTATTATGGGAAAAGCACTTTATAAATAACAGTTATTTTTGTAGTATTATCATTATTTTTATTTTTATCATCCTGCCTCCAAATTTCATTATTTCCTGCCTCCCCTTCCAGCTGTTTTGAGGTATAATTTGATCAAGCTCAAGTCCGAGATCGTAGAGATAATCATTCTCCCATCTTTTAATGGATGACTCTCAGATGCAAGATCCAATCACTCGATCCAATCGTTCATCCTTCCTCTCAGAGGGTGGCACTTCATCGGACCAAAATTTTGAAATTGATTAAACTGAAAATAAGACAATTATCTCTTTGAGGGATCATTATATGAAGCCCAACAGTAATATTGATTTCATTTTAAACTGTCTTTAAGAGATTAAGCCGAGGCAGCATAATTTTCTCCTACATATTTTACAAATTTATATAATACAGTGGATTGAGAAAAATCTATTTTCTTAACATTTGGTAAAAATATAGAACAGCCACATGATTTTTTAAGGGTATCTTTGTCAAAAATTAGGACCAACTTCTTGTTTGGTGGCAGGTTGAATACGTTTAGAGTGTAAATGAAATAAAATCATACAAACAGGGAAAATCATTTCAGGTATGATTATAAAGGCCTGTGTAAAACATTTCTTTTCCTGCAAAACCATATTATTTGATACAGAATGTGTTTGGTGCCTTTCCAAAAGTTGAGTTCGCCAACCCACTTTTACAAAAGGTTAGGAAGTTTCCAGGTCAAAAAGTTCTATAGTTCACTCTTAAAGGAGAATGAAACCCTAGGATTCAGTTGAATTGTATGAAACAAAAAAATCAAAGAAACATATTAAAGAAAGTTTGAGAACAATTGAATAAATAATAAGAAAGTTATGTGCATTTGAATGTTGTGATCACTAACGCTACGGAGATCCTCACACTGGCAACAGGCCCAAGACGTGTGATGTCACACATGAACAACTCTCCCATATGACATACAAAAAAATACCAAAAATTCTTATTTTTCCTCATTCTAACGGTAGTACAGACTCTTCACACATGATTATATTTTGTGAACTTGTAATACATGTCCTCCCATAAAAAGAATCTCAGATCTTTTAAGGGAATTAATAAAAAAAAGACAATTTGAGTGAAATATGTACAAAAGTAATGGAGAAGTTGTTCATGTATGACATCACACATCTTAGGCCTGTTGCCACCGTGAGGATCCCCATACATGTAGCAGTAGTGATCACAACATTCAAATGCTTATAACTTTATTATTATTCATTCATTTTTTCTCAAATTTTCCTTGATCAGCTTCTTTGATTTTCCTGTTTTTGTACAAATTAATGAATTCCTAGGGTTTCCTTCCCCTTTAAACTAAAGTAAAAAAGTATCAAGTCTAGGCATTAATACCCCATTCAGACTGCGTTTCTAATTTGCAGCTCCATCATCATAAACATGTTTCAAATGCAGTCGACCAGTTCTCTCTTGTAACAGTTTACAAAATTTTATCTGTGAATACATTTTTTTATTTCATCTTACAGTGCCTTAGTGGCGGATCCAGGGGGCAACAGGCACACCCCCCCCCTATTTTGGAAACTACTCATTGACTGTACATGTTAAAATCAGAAATTTTGGGGCTGTGGCCCCTATTTTTCAAATTTTAGGTCTGCACCCCCCCCCCCCCTCTATTTCAAATCCTTGATCTGCCATATGCCAGGCCTGTGACCCTGCCCCTACCCATATCCAAAAATATTTTTTGTAAGGGGGAGGGATTAGAAGTATATAAATAAATATATATACTTCACCCATTTATATATATATACATGTATATAAAAGAATAAACAAACACACATGATTTATTATGGACATACAGTAAAGCCCTGTAGGGTACGATTATGCACATGAATATCATACGTTTTGTCCGTCTACAGCTTTCAAACGATATCTGACTGGCGTCTTTTAAATCTATTTATCCTTTCCAAATAAATATTTTCTGTGGGTTTGACCATGAATGAAGGTGGGGATTTTCCCTTACACTTGTTTTTCCACCGTCAAAATTCCATTATTTGTAAATGTAAAACAGTCCATCTCAAATCTTTACAGACTCCAAGCTCACTCAAATTTTTATTTTTTATTTTTATTTTTTGCTGTTGTTTGCTTATTATTGTCGTTTTTTAGGGGGTTAAAACCGGGGCTTTGTTTGATAAAAGTTTGTTGTAACAGATCTGTCTCAATATCTTATATGAATATTTTATTCAGAGCATTTGGATTTTCTCTGGTCATTATTATTATTATTAATGTTATCATTATTTTATTTGACAATTTCAATACACAAAATATACCATATGATTTAACGATATACAATTTAACGGCATACAATTACTGTACATGCGGTTTAAAGGTATTACTTTTATAGGCACTTAATGCACCTACATAGCATATCTACATCATATACATTGTAGGCCTATATTCAGCAATGAACTAAATACATTCTCCACAATACTGTCAAAGCAAAGTAATGATGATTTATGTTGCACATTCGAGAATGAATCAAGCTATTAAATGAAAATACATGTACTAATAATGATAAAATAACCTAGATCTGATTAACATGCAAAGCAGTTGAAATCAATCTTTATCAAGGCTGAATAACAACACATGACAAATACAAACATATTAGACTCATGAGAATATAAACACATGTTTGTTTTTGAAGATAAGATAACAATACCATATGCATTGTATGACAGTACATAATCTCTATCATCTGCTTCTATTTGTTTTGTTTTTATTCGTAAATTTATATATTTGAATAGGGCATAAGAAACCCTGCTACATGTATGATCACTCGAGACTGTTTTTCAGATACAGACTAAAAAGATAAGAAAGGGACAAAGAAAAAGTCAAGAGCCTCCCCCTCCCCCCCAAAAAAAAAAAATATAAAAAAAATCAGTCAATAATAATAACAGTAATGATAATAATGATAATAATAAGAAAACTCAGATGGACAAAGTCACAAACAGATACATGTATAAAGACCAGCTAAAAAAAATGTCATGTACAGTAACATAGATGTATAACTTGGCAAAAAAACAAAAACAAAAACAAAAAAAAACAAGAAAAAGAAGAGAGAACCAGAACAATAACTTTAGGAGACATCGTGACATGAATATTTAGCTCCTTGGCAAAATGGAGGTTTAAATCAGAGGGATCGTGAGATTGATTCATCTATAAAATATGAGCCAAGGGTACAATACAGATCAAGCACAGAGCATTAATCATAACTTCATTTCTTTTTTGTCACAGTAGGCTGTGCTGCACTACGTAGCTCGAGCTATTTTGACTAGCGCGCTATTAGTGATCCGATGAACTAGCCCGATCAGAGGAGATCCAGCTTTGTGGTCAAATAGCATGCTATTTTGGAGGAAATCCCAGCCCAAGTCATCTTGGGCTTTTTTGAAAAAAACTTGAGCTGGTTTGCGGTTTTAGCTCGAAACAGCACGCTACCTTTTATGCGGTGCTGCACTAGATCGAGATAAATCCCAAATCATGCACCTGTGCATGTATACGCTAGCGGTAGTTACAAGTTACGTTATACATATCGGGCTTGTTTGTTCAAGGTCAGGTCAGGTCGTTAAAGCAAAACTTAAAAAAAGCTTGAGCTAGTGCAGGACCAGTTTCTTCATTTCGAGTTTTTTCCTGATCCACCAATTAGGGCACTATTTTTTAGCTTGAGCTAGTGAAGCAGCGCCTAGCGAAGATACCCTCCATCATGATGGTTTTTAATCTCAGATCCCCTCTAGATGATAAATAACTCAATCCTCCCACACATGTTTCTTTGGCTGAGCGGAAGGAGGTCGTTCATTCATCTTCTTTTACACAGTCAATGCCCTTATGGCTGTTAATGGACAATTAACTGGTTAAAAATGACGAATTGGTTTCAGCTAAGCACAGCTTTGAATCATCGGTTCTCTTCTTTTAACTGGTCTGAGAGTGAGATGGGTCTACAACGTTCAACCAATCGGAATTTAACATAATCTGAAGATTAAAAATATAAATTATTTACATCTCATGTGAAAATGTTCCTGTTTAATTCTTACTTGTATGTGGCACATGCATGATATAAATCACCTAATTATGTTTATCATTATCACATAGTACATGTACGTATGGTAATGTGTTTGCAGTTGAAATATTTTAGATGTTCTGCTTTGAGTCAGGAAGGAAATTATGCAATTACTGCAATCTACATTATTATGGCATTCACACTGTGTCTCGTTTACTGGGGGAAGGGGCGAGAGATCTATCTTTTTTCTTTTTTTTACAGAGTCCACACTGTGTTCAAATGAGATCTTGATGATGATATTAATTGGCCCACTTGAGTATACATGTATGATACAAGCTCTTATTATATAATCATGCAAAACCAATTACCTAATAGGGAGAGAACATTTTTGTCATCAGCTCTGAACTTTCACAATTCAAAGCCAATACAATGTGCAGAGTGCATACTTGCAAAAAAATCTCATATTTTATCTCAAATTCTCCACCATCCTTCTCTTTCATGGTACATGTACATCTTTAAGATGCATACTGGCAATAATGAAGTATAATGATATAATGGAAAATATGAAACTGATGATGAAGTGACAAAACTGTCTAGTTAATACTATTAACAGGAAGCTCCCCTCCCCCCCAAAAAAAAAATAAATAAAAATAAATAAATAATAAAAAATAAAAAATAATAATAATAATAATAATAAACAAATAAATAAAATAAATAAATAAAATTAAAAAAAAAATAAAAATAACTAAATAAAAAAAACCAAAAAATAGTAATAATAAATAAATGAAAAACGAAAGTTGGACTTACCTCCATCTCTTTTGTTTATTAAATCCAAAATTTTCTGCTTCATAACATTTTCGTCATTATTTTGAACCACTGTAAAGAGACAACAAAATGAGAGAAAAAAACAAGGTTAATGGATATGGCAAATACAGTATGATTAGGTCTGACCTCATTTACCTAAAAATCACTGATTGTTTTCTCCTGAGATGTAACCATGGTGATTGCCAACAAGTTTGCAATCATACCAGTTCCCAAATTATTGATAATTAGTTTCTTCTTCCAAAAAGAAAGCTGTCCGCACAGGAAAGCAACCAAAAAAAAATATGTTTAATTCTAAATGAAATTATATTAAATATAATCCAACATTCATGTAATAAGATTAATAGAACTTCTACCAATTATAACACAATACTAAATTGTAAACATTCACGCTTGATGATAACAAGGTTTGTTAATACATCTAGATCAGTAGATGGTGGAAATATACAGCCTCTATTGCCATTCAAATGCCCATTACCATTTTTCTTGATTCATTTAATAGTGAAAACAACAAGCATACAAGTATCGAGATGGACTATCAAATCAATATCATCAATTTGAATGCAATGTGATAGATATTGAGCATATTTCCTATTGCAAGACATTTATAAAACATTTAACTATTTTTTTAAAGGCCTATAATAAAGTACCAAAACCAGCAAAAATGTTTATCTTGCCATGATGCATTGATATTTCCCCAAAACATTCATTCTATGTCAATTCAGTCCATGGACTGCATACATGTATAAGGTTAAATGTGTTCAATAATCACATAAATGGCAAAAGTCATTGAAAATAATTAAACCTTTTTCATCTCCTAAGACGGCTGGAGGTTTCGACCTGACCTAATCAAGAGTGATTATAAGCTGAATTAACTGCTAATTACCGCAGCCATTAGGCTTGCTCGAGATGGAAGGTTGTATGAACAATCTTAGTATAGAGAGCATCAACACACACACACTTTACAAGGCTTTCATCTTGTCTATGGAGACTTAAAGCCACACTATCCCACATCATCCCTGTATGGCATCATCTAGAGTCCTTAAATGCTCATACTGGCCATTTTCTATACCCAGAATGCAATATTCTGATGATGTAGTTTTAAAATTATGCCTAGTTTACATGTTTATAATACATATTATTCCTCTATTTAAAGCAGTTTTGGTACCCTTTTATCATATGTTTGTGATTTAAGGTTAAATATTCAGGTCGACCTGTGACAGCCAACTCTCAGAAATTGAGGCATTATACTTGATACCACTAACATAATGCTGGAGGCATCATTTTACGCTTTCATAATGCATGCATCAATACGTGAATAATATTGCATATCTATGCTCCAGAGGACATTGGTTAGTGTTCCAGAAACATTGGCATTCTTGTATGCATAGCGGTAATTGATGCTGCCCTGGAACATACACAGGTATGTATTTGTAGAGGAAACATGATTCACGCAAATCCATTTCATTGGTCAGAATATAGGGAATGTGTTGCAAGAAGAAAAAAATGAGGGGAATTAGAGAATGAAAGAGATAAAGAGAGAGAGAGAAAGATAGAGAGAGAGAGAGAGAGAGAAAGAAAGAAAGAGAAATAGAGAGGGAGAAAGACAGAAAGAAAGCAAGAGAGAGAAAGAGAGAGGGGGGGGGGAGATAATGACAGAGCGGAAAATAAATAGTTATATAAAGCGAAAGATACATAGAGATAGATACAGAAATAGACAGAAAGAGAGAGGGGAAAGAAAGAGAGGGGAAGAGAGAGAGGTAGAGGGGAGGTAAAGAGAGAGAGAGAGCAGAATATAAATAGTTATAAATTTAATAAAAGTGAAAGATAGATAAATAGATAGACAGAAATAAAGAGAAAGAAAGATTGAGAGCACAAAACAGTACAGATGGATAAACGAGTAAAAGGGAGAGCATGAAAAAGCACAGGATGATAGAGGAGAAAAGAGAAGTACGAGCGGGCAAGAGATTTCAAGAAGGAAGGACGAGACAGCAAAGAGATACTCAGCAACCTTGTCTAGAAAGAACGTAATGGGGAAGATTGAGTGATGAATGTACAATGTGTTGATGTAACGAGTGAGAAAGATGAGAGAGGAGACAGGCAAATGAGCAAGACAATTGGATGATATTTTCCCTTTATTTCAATTTATTTCAACTGGGACATTGAGATTGGAAATCTGGAAACCAATCAAAACAGAAATCACTCAAGTATCACAATGACCGAGATGAGGCGATGTTTATTGTGCACTTTAGATAAAAGCAATAATACTAGGCCTTCCCAATGCTCAAAAGATAAGAGTAACCCCCCCCCCCCAACCTTTGAATCACCTTTTTCCAGTTTTATATTTCATTTGCCGAGAGCTGGATGAACATTGATTTTATGAAAGATAGCTAAGGCTCTTTTGCCAGCCTATTGCATTAAAGAAAAAAAATACACGGGGGCACAGGGTGATTTGCCCCTTAAATTTAAAAAAGAGCCCCCGTAAATCATAAAGGAGACCTTAATTTTCTCATATGGTGTAATGAAAAACAACATTAGGTAATGCTTCCAGGCTAAAGAATAGCACTAAAAAATCCCAAAATTTATTTTTTCACAGTGATGTGGTTACAAATGTATATACACGTATTTGTTGAGTATTTGATTAAGAAATAATAGTAGCGCTTAAATGAAAGATAATTATAGGTGCCCAAAAAAACCACCCCCCCCCCCCCCCGGAAACCATAAAAGACACTTAATTTCTCATACATGTAGGATGTAAATGCAAAACAATATTCAGTAATGCTATCAGGCTGAAGAATAGCCTTCAAAAATCCAAATACATTTTTTTTTTCACTGTGATAAAATCATACCTTTGTTGAATATTTGTTGAAGAAATATTCCTAGCACTTTAATGAAAGATGATTATAGGAGGACTCCTAATATTCAAGCACTTGTCATAAAATTTGTCACGACTATCAAATACAGCCATTCATCAAAATCAAATCTACAAATATTGACAATTTGGAATGCAAATGGCATTGTTCATAAACTCAATTATTTTCTAAATTATGATTTTATTTTCTTCATATGAAACGTGTCCATCTCTTATAGAAGACAATTATCGCCATAACTTATTAGAATTAGGAGCAATATTGTTTGTTAGAAATAATTTCATTTTGAGTTATTACAATTTACTTTTCTAGTTTTATGTCAAGTGATATCATATTGATGGTACTATCCTGAGGCATGATCTGTGTAATTACCAGTACCACAGTTTTATCAAAATAAACTGTTGCTTATTACATGTGTTAACTTGTACTGTCAATTAACATGTATGGTATAAATTTACTGTTTCAATTGGAGTCATATACTGTATGTGATCAACAAACAGCAAGTGTTACATAAATTCAAGTTTATGTTTTGAAAAACAGGATATTTTTAAGGTAAAATTCAAGCTCATAAATGTAAATCACTTTGTGTCACCAGTGACAGTGTGCATTGCAATTGTTGCGCAAAATTCACTGAATATACTGCTGGCAACACAACATCAATATGCCCATATCAAAAACTAATGATCAATTAATAACACATACAGACAGATTTACATGTATGTATTCTTGACATAAATGCACACTTTTCAATATGGGAAAGCATGGATTCTATAAACAGTTACCAATGGTTATTTCTGTCAACGCTAGAGCAGAAATTTACGAGTTCCAATCAATAACTTGCAAAAGTGACACCTGAATCAACTGGGCGTACACACGTCACCTCAGCATAAGTACCAACGGGTCGTTTTCTCGCTTCAGATCGGGAACAGGACGATGGGTCGTTTGCTCGGTGTGAAAGTAAACAAGCACGGCCGAGATTGATAATTGGAACGGTCACAATGAATTATTAAGCGACAGGTAGTTTATAGGTGCTGATGAATGTGTTTCTAAATGGGGAGGAATTTAGTGATTGACCTTTTACAGTTGATCATAAAAATTATCACTAATTTTATTATTTACAATAAAGAATTATATATTTGCCTACTTTGCTATTCGTCCTCGAATCGCCCAACCACGGATACTTTAACCCCGAAACTTTGCTCTATTGTCTTCCTATCTCCCCCCCCTGTGAGAAGGGCGCCTCTCATGATGAGGGCACTCAGCCAAAACATTCCCAACAAACTTCCTCTTGTCTCATACCACCCTAAAACTTTTAAGTAGTGATGGAACGGGACGGAGGGAGGGTTGTAGGCAAATATATAATTCTTTATTGTAAAAATAAAATTAGTGATAATTTTTATGATTTACTTCAAAAGAATGATATATTTGCCTACTTTGCTATACGACCAGCACCGATTTGTACTGGGGAGGTACAACACCTACAGTTTTAGATAATAAGGATGACGCCGTAGCCATGATAGGAACAAAGAGAAAGTTTCCTTCCATCGCAGAAACGTTCACCCATTATTTGATAAACATACACTTTCCACGGGAAATTTCCTTAAAAAACATGTCCCGAAAGGCTGGTACCCTCACATCGAGGTTCCTAGGATAAACTAGGTACTTTGGTCCTCGGGTCCGCATCTTTTTTTTTTTTTTTTTTTTTTTTTTCAGGAATCAAAGATGTCTTCAACGGCGCCACATTCTGTCAGTGCGCAACGATGAATTTGACTAAAGGACGTAGGAAAATTTTTAACAGACCGGAAAATCTGTCTGATTTTCGTTCAAAGCATGACGAAAGAGAAAGGATGAATATCTCTATAATTCCAACCTAAGTGGCTCGTTGATAGAAGAGGAACGAGCAATAAACTTAGCGTTTTCCCCGACATATACAAATCAGGTAGAAACCTTTGGAAGATCTATCCAGGCAGAACCTAGAGACGGTGGTGTGAAGGAGGGTAAGCTAGGACCTGATGTCCTCGCGACCACTCAATTTAGAGACCCGAGGTTTGAGTAGGGACTCTTAAGAGATAAGAAAAATAAAAAGAAGTGATGACAGAAGAACGCTGAGAAATGCCTATCCATCGATAAGAATTTGAAATAGCTGGGATAGCTGAAAAAGCTGGGATAGCTGAATAGCTGATCCAAATCCCTCTGGGGTAAGGAGAACATTACCCCCGTCGAGTGAAAGATGATGAAAAACGGTATGAACGAGAAAAGTTTTTCTCGGAACCCACAGAAATATTACCGTTCGGAGAAGGGTTTTACTAGTGGATACACACCTACTCCCTTAAGGTCGAGAGGAGCACAATCGTCACATCCTGTAGCTCGAATTGACTTCTTGATAACGGCTGAATATAAAAGGAAGACGTTTCAGGTGTTCGAGAAGTTAGCTCTAACCGCTGCTGTTATGCTAAGAACTCACACCACGGCAAGTGTTATGGTTTCTCCGTTAATCAGAGGGAGAAACTATCGCAACCAAGTCCGCGCTGTGGTAGAGAGGAGTGATGATAATCGTCGATGTCCTGCCCTAGTGAAACGAGGAGAATACTACCCGGAAGAACCAAGGATTTCCGGTCAGTTCCGGAAATTGAAACGACAACCTGGGAAACCCAAAAAATCTCCTTTATATAAATCCTAACCTCAGAAAACGAAGATCTTTACTGACTTGAGGAAGCCAAACTGAGGAGAAGTCAAACTGAGGTCGGCCTTGCGACTCAGTCGTGTGAAATCTATGAAACAGCGACCACTCTGAAGTGAGTCACTTATACGTCGTGGGAAAAAGGAAAAAGGTTTACACAAAATATTTTTCCCAAACTCGGTATGTGCGAAGCGACTGGACCGATGTTCTCGTTGTTGCATCAGAACTAGAGTTGAAAGGTTACTCTGCTCCTAGCAGTGAGAGTAAATCCTCTATGCAATGAAATAAGACATCATCCCTCCGATGTCTGTTCCAACCTAAACTGTCCGCTATCTGTAAAGGTCCTTGAGGTGAGGAAGAACTTTCTCATCTTCAGGCTCTCCAACGTCGTCGAGAAAAAAAGGTCTCGGAGATTCCAATCACCGAATCAAGGGGCCTCGATAATGGACTCTCCCTCTTAACTGTGAAGGATATGCGGTCAATATAATTGAAAACGGAGGCCTGCTCCATGTCTTCTCCCTGGGAAGTGAACTCCTTAACCGCCCAAAAAGGAATATGAGTTTAAATTCAGTAGAAAGGAATTCTAGACGGAGGCGGACTGAAAATCAGGCTGGAAAATCTCAAGAGCCGAACATTGAGAGGTCACGTTAAAAGTCTGCCAAATTGGGAACCTGTGACCAACAACTTCGATAGTCAACATGACATCCTTAATGTAATAACACTTAAAAACCTCCTCAACGCGATCCAAGACTCTCAAGTAGATCGGAAGTTCTACTATCTCCAAACTGGGTCTCGTCAGATGATTCGCCGGTGTCCGGTTGAGTCCCTAATACATGGAATCAACTCTTAACTCAATCAGACATGATGCAGTTTAGAACTTAAAGTCTGCTGCTGGTCCTCCCAACTGAGACTACCTGTATCGAGTCTCCGCTTTTGGGGAAAACAATGTAGAAATTAGACACAATTTAGGGTAGATTGTGACTTTTCGATTTCTTCTTTGAGCTGTGTCTCCGACAAGGGACACGTTAAGTGGTTTGGTGGATGACTCTTGAAGACATCCCTGATCGAGGTTTCTCAAAGTCTAAATTGAGACCGAATCTGATTGCCGAAACGATAATAATCGTTTGAGATCGGAAACCAAATAGTCGTTCCATCGGACCTAAATTTTTCCAAACGTAGGTGGGAGGTCACCTCAGCGCTTTCCTCCCATACTAAAAAGGATGAGAGTTCGAAGCGGATCTGAGCTACTCCTATCCTGACTTCTACCCCACTGACCAGTATGATCTCCTCGATCCGACTGTTGTGACGAAGAGTGTTATGTCTGACTTCTTGTCAGACGGTTATCCAGTTCGTAGAAAAGTTGACGTGAAGATTGTAGTTACACGTCAAAAAGTAATAACAGACTTGGAGGTTGATATCAAGCTTTTCTAAACTACCCTGAAGTTCTTTGGGCCGATTCTCGCCTCTGAAAAAAAAAATTTTTTGCCCCAACGGATTTTGGGTCCACCGGGAAGTCAGTCCAGTAAAATGGAGATAAGACCACCATGACCCCAAGATGTCTCAGAATCTCTTTCTTGTAGACACTGTCCCTCTGGTGGTACAAAGGGCGGAGCAAGATCGACCGTGATGAAGATTTTTCAAGTAAAAAATTTTTCTTTGTCGGAACTCGAACTCCAGTTCTGACCAAACCTCCCTTCATTTAACTACGGGAGCGATCAGCCCAGTTACAGTATGACACTTCTCTTGATCATGAGATTCAATTAGTGACCCGTATTTCGTCTGTTATCTCAAACATTATTGACGATAATGTCTGAAAGAAGGGGTCCTAGTTCTCCTGATGTGAAGAATAAATCTCGCCTTAAACCTTTCCTTCATTCTTCCTAGTGAGTTTAGGTAGAAAACTTAAGGCTCTGTATCTCATAAAATCTAATTTCGGAATCGCTGAAATCCTGAGATACTTCCGGTTTGAATCCTACATACAGATCGTAAATAGGCTAAAAGCTCGTCTTTTCTCGGACAAACTCCGTTAGTCCGAACTTCTTCTTCTGAAGAACAAAACGGACCTCTATCAGATAGACGGGCCTAAAACGTCGCAGTTACGATAATCAACATCATCGAAGCGTGATCTGAATATCCTTGCAAGGGTGTAACGATGATCTGGTATCAAACACCCCCCCCCTTTTTTCTTTAAGATAGAGAAATCTAAAGTTTTCTCAATGCGTATTCGTGAGAACCGAACTCGAGGAGGAAGAGGTATACTCCCTCAATCTAGTGCGTAGTCTTCTTAGTCTCCGATGGAAATCCCTACCACGGAGTGGTCGGAGTGACGCGACTCTGAAGGAAAAACTGCTGCGACGTCTGCTCCGAAAATTATCGTCCTGTAATTCCGACATTGTAGGAAATAACCCATTCCGAGCGACTCCGGGTACCAATCCTGAGCCCCTTCGGTGGGTCTCGAAATTCGCTTCCGAACTCGCAAGGAAGGCTCTATTTCCGCCCCTAAACTTGCGAAATAGATCTCCTCGGGAAGAACTCGAACCATCGAGTCTACTAGATAGGTGCTCTACCTTATTTAAATTTAGGTCGATATGAAGAAATAGACCGAGAGAGGAATATCGAAAGCCTTGAAGAAGAATAAATAAATTTTCTAAACACCATAATATTTCGTGAAGGAAGATATTCCGACACCATGGTAGATTGACCACCCTCCTGACTCATCAACTTCTGGATCGAAGTCAAGCCAAGGTGAACTAGTCAAAAGGAATAGGAGAACCATCCCATCCCAAGCCGTTCATATCGCAATCAATTTGTGGTGAGCGATATGACATGATAGCTGTAGAATGATCCTTCCATTAAGGAAAAAGTGATATGAGGTTCTCGTAATAATTTCACCGGAGAAAGTGGGACGTGGACGTGGACTCGACGAAAAGTCCCCACTTCTGCATCCTTGTGAGTGATAGTGAACTCCGACTTTGATCACGATGAAATAACTACGATGGTATCTGACTTGATTATTTCCCATAACCAAACCAACATGATCATTCTGTCTACAAATGAATCTGTCGGGATTGATTTACCAGGGCAGGAACCATGGGAAATCGAGATGTAGAGAAACAACATGACTGTAATCGATTCTGACATGATATATTCAACAGAGATCGATTTAGGTGAGATCGATTTATTATAATCGATTGTTGTCATGATCGATTCCTCCGAGATCGATTTGGGCGGGATCGATTCAAAATTGATCGATTTGGCGTGATCGATTCATCTGTGATCGATTATGTTGTAATCGATTCAATCGTGATCGATTTGTGTTGTGATCGATTCAAACTGTAATCGATTATGCTGTGATCGATTCAAACTGTAATCGATTATGCTGTGATCGATCTCTGTGATCGATATGTTGTAATCGATTCAATCGTGATCGATTATGTTGTATCGATTCAAGTTGTAATCGATTATGTTGTGATCGATTCAACTGTGATCGATTATGAGTGATCGATCGATCGATAATGTTCATGATCGATTGATGTGATCGATTTACCTAACGATATCGATAACGATACCGATACTGGCTATCGATACTAGACCTATCTCAGGTGGCAAGCCATTCTTCGATCGATCTCGATCATGTTGGAAAGATCTCACGATCGATCCTACAACTTCCACTAGATCAATGTCAAGACATGATCGTAAACGAAGTTGCCCTCCTCGATCCCTCACCAAGATCGATTTGGGGTGCGTCGCTGGGGATAGGCCGACGACGACCGACTGAACCTTCCCCGGGAGTTCACTTACGTGACTCCCATACGACGACTTTCCGGGGGCTCGCGGTACCGTAGTTGTGGACTTACCAACTGCCACCGGCCCATACTCGCCCCCGGGCGGGGTTGTGAATCCCGACTTACTTTCGTAGAAAACAGATGTGAACGGCTTTCGTTCCCCGTCTAACTGCTTCTTCCCCGTCTAACTGCCTCGCGGCCTCTATAAAATATGCAGAGAATCCGGACTTCGTGCCTTCCTGGTAGATGAGACTCTCCGATGAGTCGGCGATGTTTGAAGTCTCCGAGATACAAGAATGGATGAAAATCTTCTTCCCTCGGAATAAGAAAACACTCTGCAATATATGAAAAGAAAAGACACTTATACAAAGGAGTTTAGACTCTGCCCTGGGACAGGAAGGGTCACAAAGGCCTCTCCCCACCCAACAAAGGCTTCACTGAACTGTGTGAAATGAAGCGCGGAACGGGAGAACAAAGGCCCGCACCATAAGGGTGTAATATAAAAACACGTACGTAATGAATGTCAAAAACCTAGGGAGAAGGCGCCGTAATTCCAACAGAATTACTCAAAAAAACGGCCCTCAAAATACTCCCAATAAATAGGAAACCATGACCTAGACATTGGCTAGGACAACTAAGAGCAAGACCCCACAAATTAGGTATCAAAAAGGTTCACAAAAAGTGAAAAACAAACCCATTTGCGGGAGCAAATTCTCGAGGTTACTCGCTCGGCGGCAGCCGATGAGAAAAGAGGAAGTTTGTTGGGAATGTTTTGGCTGAGTGCCCTCATCATGAGAGGGCGCCCTTCTCACAGGGGAGGGGAAGATAGGAGACAATAGAGCAAAAGTTTTCGGGGTTAAAGTATCGGTTGGTTGGGCGATTCGAGGACGAATAGCAAAGTAGGCAAATATATCATTCTTTTGAAGTAAATCAGTAATTTTAAAGAAGCGTGCAGATATAATTGTATCCATATTGGAACTCCCATTGTACTTATTATTGAAAACTATCCTGCTATAATAGGCTAGTTATGACACATTTTTTTACATTGAAATTGAAATTTGATTGGGATATTAAAAATGGAAAGTTATAAAAGTA
Organism: Paracentrotus lividus; assembly: GCA_940671915.1. NCBI lineage: Eukaryota > Metazoa > Echinodermata > Echinoidea > Camarodonta > Echinidae > Paracentrotus > Paracentrotus lividus. The sequence continues at coordinate 3,319,456 of CALNVZ010000649.1, read as the reverse complement.
ATATTAATAATACAATTCTGAAAAAACCCAAAAGTCTCTATGCCTGATGAATTATGGAAATTGTGGGGAAAAAATCAGCAAAACATTGAATACATTATAAATATATTATATAATATATTATAGTAAATAGTGGTCGTATTTTACGAGCTGTGATTGGTTGAAAGGGTGTCACGTGTCGTTCAACATTCTGGTATGTTGAACGGTTTTTTGTTATGTTGAACGGTTTTTACCTGTGTTAAAATGAATGGTGAAATCGATTGCCTTGTTGCGCAAGCGCGTAATAACAGTAAAATGGTGCGCACAACAATAGATATGCGGAACGACAATATACGTCACAATAGCTTAATTAGCACCAAAAGTTTGGCAAACACTTGCAAAGATAAAACCAGATTAGGCAAGGTCAAAGATCTAGGGGTCTATTTACTATAATAAATAGTGCATGCATCTATTAATGCAACATTACTGACTATGTGAACTCCAAATACTAAATTATCCCTCGGGCACATCTGTTTCAACTCGGCCTACGGCCTCGGTGAATTAAAATGTGCCCTCGGGATAATTTAGTATTTGTCGTGCACATAATCTAGTATGTTGCATGGTAGAGCATGCACTATTTATATAATGTTAGAAAATCAAGAATAAGTGTGTTACCCCAATTTAGATTGATTAAACTGGCAGATATTTCTTAAAGGAAATTAAAAGCCAAGGAGAGAATCAATCTTATACTAAAGAGTAATAAGAGGAGCAATTAAAAAAAAATAATGTTCATCAAATTCGGGTGCAACATAACATCATTTTATATCAGCTCAAAGCTCAATAATTATTAAATATCAAATAAAATTAAAGTATTCTGCCAACAAACATGACTTTTATATAACATTTATGTAAAATTTAAATAAGTCTCACAATAAAATTGCTGATTGTCCATAATTGTCCAAAAGAATACATCTACAGGGATAATACATCCAATGTAACTAAATTTCCTTTGACATATGTCTTGGTTTTCTGGATTTAAATTGTATGTCAGCTCATTCCGAATATGATTAGTTCAACCCTACAAGCATGCAGCTGCATTCGGATTTCGTAATAAAAGGAACTTGGGACTCGATATATTAGAAACTCATGAATGTAGACATGTGACAGCCTGACAGGAAATTTGATTTCTGTTTTTTTTCAAAGCAAATACAAAATGTTCATCAAGCAGATATTGAGCAACCTGCATGTCGATTACAGGCACAAGTTTGTAGGAAGCATTCTTAAAATCAGTCCAGTATTAAAGATTCATGCTAAAATGTACTGGGGTAGCTCAAAATGGGCAGGTATTTTTTTTCTTCAATACTACTACTACCAGCAATACATGTAGTTACATTTATACTGTGCCTCATATGAAAGAGTTTCATCTATTAGAACTTTTAAAATATTGTAAGACATTATATATATTTTGGAAAGACATTATACTAGTTTTTTTTTTTCCAGTACTAACATTTACATGTACATTTATATCGTGTCCAATACTAAAGGCCCGAATTCACAAAAGCTGCCTAACTTTAAGCCTGGCTTAAATCTGTGGGTTAACTATGGCTTGCTAAAAGGGAATCAATCTTTCTATGTTGCATGTTCCTATCACCTTCATTGAATTCTGGAATCATGTTTTAATTGTAAGGGAAACTTTTGTACTTATCATTCCCAAGCAGTTTTTAATAGTTTCACTTCCAAAAATTATGATGAATTGAACATCTACTTTTCGGGATTGATTCCCTTTTAGCAGGCCATATTTAAACCACTGATTTAGGCTAGGCTTAAAGTTAGGCGGCTTTTGAGAATACAGGCCAAAGAGTTTCATCTCTAAGGACTTTTAAAACATTGTAAGGCACTTATGTCATTTGGCAAGACATTATATTTGTTTTGCCTCACTCAACCCAGGTGTAAGTAATAAACAGAAGCCTGGTAGAATTCATTACGTAAAAAAACATTAGCATCAGGGGTGTATCCAGGGGGCTTATGGATCAATTAATAGGGGCACCCCCCACCTTAAAAAGGAAAGGGTGGGTGGATATAAGTGTTTTAAATAAGATTTTAAACTAATTATTTCTTGGGGGTAGATATCTATTAATTCTGGTCACTGGCGATTGTTCATTGCATTGTGTAATAGAATAAAACAGCCAGTTAAATCATTTTGACCTGGAAAATCTTGCCCTCGTCAATGGAATCTTTGAACGTTGAAGTTAGATGTGAAGTGCGTCAGCTTTTTCAGATGAAGACAAAAACTAGAAGAAATGACGGTCAAATGTTATAGTCTGGAGGCGTTTTATAAACTCTCCGTGAACTGTTTTGTAACAGTCGCAGTGCAGATTACGTTATTCCCTCATGTATATATGTCCTAGTTTCTTAAAAGCCAGGTGAACAAACGCTAAGAGCTTTGAAAGTATTAAATAAACATTTAAAACTTCTAAGTATCAATAAGTACCGCAGGATAGTCTGCCATCTTGCTTTTTAAAGCAACCTTGCTTAAAGTGCATTAAGCATCTCTTAAAAAACTACAGTACTACATGTACATGTGTAGCATTCAGACTGATCATCATGCCCACTACTGTTGGAAGGAGTATTGAAAAAAACTCTGTTTCAACTGAAAAGATAAACTTGTCAGACCACCTTAAAATGAAATTAAAAGTCCGCAATGGGAGTGTCGTATTCTGCAGAATCACTATGAAGCGATCCACTCACAAGGGAAAACGAGTTAATACTGCCAGGAAGGGGAGACAAAGAGAGACAAAATCAAAATTATGTTGGAATAGACAGATAACTACAGGTCGAACACTGCTTGAATCAAAATACAAAACCTGCAATTGGAACATATTCTGCAGTCGCCCTTCCAAAGAATCACTTTGAAGCAACCCACTCCCAAGTGAAAACTGGCTAGGAACAAGAGATGAACAAAGACAAAATGAAAATTATGCTGGAATGGGCATATAACTACAGGTCGAACACCACTCAAATTAAAATACAAAGCCTGCAATGTGAACGCTGTATTCTGCAGTGACCCTTCCAAAGAACGACTCAGAAGCCACCCACTCCCATGTATTAATGATAGGATATACTTGCCGGAAAGCAGAGACGAAAAGACACAAATTGACAATTATATGCTGGAATAGACAAATAACTACAGGTCAAGCAAAGTCTGTAATGGGAACGTTATATTCTGCAGTCACCCTTTTATCCAATCCATTCTCAGGTGGAAACAAGTGGATACTGGCCGGGAATGGAAGACGAAGAGAGACAAAATGAAAATTATGTTGGAATGGACAGATAACTACAGGTCACACACCGCTTAAATCAAAATAGAGTCTGCAATGGAAACGCAAATTGTATTCTGCAGACGCCTTTTCACAGAATCCCTCAGAAGCGATCAAGTCCCAGGAGGAAACAAGTGGACATAGCCTACTGGCTGCGAAGGGGAGATGAGGTGAGACAAAAAGAAAATTATGTTGAAATCAACAGATAACTACAGGTCTTACAAACATCACTTAAAAATTAGATTATAACGTCTGCAATGGAAAAGTATATTATATTCTACAGTCGCCCTTTCATAGAATCCCTCCGAAGCGACTCCCAGGTGAAAACTGGCCGGGAACGAGAGATGAAGAGAGACAAAATGAAAATTATGTTGGAATGGACAGATAACTACAGGTCACACACCGCTTAAATTAAAATAAAGTCTGCAATGGGCACGTAAATTGTATTCTGCAGTCGTCTTTTCGTAGAATAACTCCGAAGCGACCATCCCAGGTGAAAACTGGCCAGGAACAAGAGATGAAGAGAGACAAAATTAAAATTATTTTGGAGTGGACAGATAACTACAGGTCACACACCGCTTAAATTAAAATAAAGTCTGCAATGGAAACGTTAATTGTATTCTGCAGTCGTCTTTTCGTAGAATAACTCCGAAGCGACCATCCCAGCTGAAAACTGGCCAGGAACGAGAGATGAAGAGAGGTAAAATAAAACTCTGTCCCATGAAAAGATAACTAACTACATGTCAAATGGCCGTGGGATGATATGCCCCCTGACCGTATGCAAATCAGGCGGTTTTAAGATGCTGAAGTATTCAATTGATTCTCATCTTCCAAGCTCGGGTTTCTCCTTGTGATAATTACAAACCAAGCTGCAAAGCCCATTCATTCCACATTAAAGTTTCATTTGGAACATTTGATACATTCACAAAACTTGGAGGTACCAGTTAAGATTTTGATTTGCTCTACAACGAAAGAGTCCCTTGTCTGAAAAAAAAAATATCATGACCTCAAATAAAAGCAACACTGAAGGAAACTTGTCTCTGAAAATTAAATATGTATGTATTTCAAAATTTTATCTTATAATAATGCATCCAGAAAACAGAAATTCAAAAGAAAGGCAAACTTATCTTAAAAACCCACTGGACCCTTTATATGCCATTGGTGCCTAGTAGCACATCCACTGGTATCCAAGGTGTGCAAATCAGCACACAAACAATTATGACAATAGACACCTACTGTACTCACTGTTATTTTTGCATGATCAATTTTTGGCGCTGAGCAGCCTCAAAACATGTTCACAGGTTCTTAAATTTGTGCTGCATGTTTGTAAGCTCACAATTGAACCTATTCAATACCTGCATAAGAATCATGCCCATACATTGTATATCCACAGGTTTTTAAATTCGCGTCTGCCGCTCTTTGCGCGAAATACACGAAAATTACCGCGAATATTTCCATGAATACAGTATAAGCACAAGGATTTCATTGAGATTTGTGACAGCCCACATGCTGTTTCATATTGGCTACATGTGAATCCTTTATCAGCAGTAAATAGTAGTGTTCTACTGGAAACGTTAGATAATTCTACATGAAACTAAACGTTGTTGAACTTCAATGTGTCACAGAGGTATAATTTAAGTAGCAGATAACAGACTTAAATATAAAGGATCTTCCCCCAGATAGGTTGAAACTGTAGAAATTCTGAGAAAGCTGTACAGTCATGAAATTCACTTTTTTTTTAGAGAGAGAAACTACATCACCCCCAAACACACAAAAAAAAACAACGAATTACTCCTTTTTAGAAAACACGGAAATGTATATTTTCTGAATCAACATGAGGGAAAATAGAAATGACATCATTAAACAACCTATAGAAATCCCCTAAGGAGGTACTACATGTACAATGTATAGCATTCAAAGGAAAACAATTAGTAAGAAACAAAGGCCATATGCCTCCCACTTTCTCCGAACGTTGACATTAAAAGTGCATTAGTTCCGAAGCGTGGGTAAATGGGATGCAAAACGTGATTAAAGAGGAAAAATTAACATGTTGAAATGTCTTGCCGGTAAAGCTTTTAGTCATGTTCCACGGCATTTGCTGTTGTTTAATGGGATGGGTCTGAGAATCTCATTTTGTTTTAGTCTGTAATTACACAGCACTAGGAGGAAATCTAGCATTACAAGTACATTTTCAAGCAACAAACTGCTCTCAAATGACTTTATGAACCTGTATGTTCCAGTAGTTAACATCTTGAGACGAGATTTGATTTTCCACGTAACATGACTGTTGCTTCTTTCTCATACGTGCACAGTACATCTTAAAAAGTCACAAACAGTTTTTACTGTTTCGCATATTGGAATTTCCTTTGCACTAACACAAGTCACTTGACGATCAACAACTTGGGGTGAAGATAAACTGTAATATCATCACTCTTGTCCCTCAGTATTTCCAGGTACTTAATAATAATAATAATAGTTGCGATTTATATAGCGCCTAATATGAAACAATTTCATCTCTAAGCGCTTTACAATTATGTCATAATATCAAATATATAACTTTTTCAGTAATAGGAGATATTGCTAACGAATTTAAAAGCAATTCAAGGTGAAACACGATATGTCCTTTGGCAAAAGTATAAACAATTAGGATGCAAAAATTCAATTTTCTACAATTGTCTGAAAACATAAGCCTACTAAAGAATAATGATTTTAATAGCACTTTCTGGACTGACTTTGCTTAACAGTTATAATTTTAATATTTTAAAATTTTGAAACATGTTTTCTCAAACTTCCTATTACTCACTACATGTTATTGTTTATTTTCATTTACAGTGATTTGGAAAACAAAAGAAACCTCACAAATAGGATTGTTTTAAGTATCACATTACTGTACATAATATAGGGACCACTTTAGCTCATGTATTTTGTATAGGACTACTATAAAAAATTATTTGTATTTGTTTATTATTTGTTGATCTGAAACACAATTTTAGTTCCCTGCCGACTGGAAGAAATAGCTCATGGGTAGCTTTCATTTTCAGGGGTAGAGCCTAGTAGCTAAGCCAACAGATTGAAACAAAATCTATGCATTATGTTTGAGGTATTTAACTGACCACTCATGTCAAACGTGCAACCTAAAAGTACAGTTGGTTACACCTTCCAATTCACAGTTGGGGCTATTCAATTAATTCTGACCAGTATTATATTTGATGCCAATTAAATACTCATGGTTTTAAGGATTAAAATCACTTGGGAGAGATCCAATAATTGTTTCACAGGGTAATATATTCTTGTGCATATTTTGTACATGAAAAGGAAAGGGACTTGTAAAAATGAAAATGGTAGAATCTAGAAAATAGCTTCATGGTTCTAGAGGTGTGACTTAAATATATATATGGTTTGTCATATGAAACATAACATTCTGAACAACGCACTCCAGTGCTTCACTTCACAGCCAAGAACAAGTTTGATTTAAAAATATTTTTGTTTTTCTGATCCATAAATTGACCGGTTATGTTTAATTCTGTTTTTGGCCCATGCACCTTTAATTATTACCATTGACTATCCTTTTTTCTATAATAATGTCGATCAATCAAGTTTATTACATGCTAAGGATTTGGTGACCTTATGAATGCACCATGGTGGTTTTGTTTCTGTTTTGTTTTTTTCCTCTTTTTTTTTTTTTTTTTTGGTCTACTTGTACTTTATCCTAAAATTCGACTAAATACTTACAAACTTTTAAAAGGATCACATAATGCAACACTAGTAATAGTACCAAAGTTTACATTAAATGGAAAGACATACAAATGAACACAAATAAGAGAAGAAGCATAAATTTTAAAGCAAGATATTTAGATTTTCTTCTTTTTCTTTTTATCATTTTGCCAACATTCTTTGTAGTTGGAATAAAGATTTGAAATGAAGTTTAAAGAAATTGAAGAATAATATATTACTGAACATACAGAAAATATACATAAACAGGATGTATAATGTACACTGTAAAAAATATTTGTGTTTTTACAGCAAATCTGCTGTCAGCAGAGTCGCCATAAAAAATGTAATTTAAAAAACAATTTTGTTGTAAATTTCTTCTGAAAATAATTACTTGAGAAATACAAAATATACATCAGGAGTAACACATTTGTTCCGTTTTAACCAAATATGTAAGCTATAGAACTCTAATGATTTTTTTCATCGCTTTCATTAATATTAGAGGAGAAATTTACAACAAAACTGTTATTTTAAATTACATTTTTGTATGGTGACTCTGCTGACATCACTTTTCTGTATTTTTTTTTTTTACAGTGTATACCCCTATTTCTTCCTGGTATTTTGAATAAACAATGTCTGAGTTGGGAATACCAATTAGAATATTTGTCAAACCTATTGCTAAAAATTACAATAAATTTAAATGAATCTAAAAATTAAAATCAAACTTGAGAAAATGGCAGAGATGTTTCTTAAAAAAGCACTTACCGTCAGTTTCAATTGCCCTGGCATAAACCATACAGAGGGAAAATATCACAATGATACTGACTACAGCAAAACGTAGACATATCATTGTAGCTGTAATTAAGATCCTGTTCTAATCATATAAAAATAGTTAGATATAATCCAATAAAGTCCACACTGAACGGGGTTTGTTGGACGGGTCTGACATCAAGGCACTACTAGAATATATCGCAAGGAACCGCTGGATCTCATTAAAAACTAAGAAATGAAGAAATAAGAGGATATAGAATCCATTAATAAGAAGATAACAGCAGCCCATGCAGAAGCAAGTGAGCAGCTAGTGTCGATCTGCATGAAGTAATGCCTGAGAAACACTGCGTCTGTTGCTGATTGAAGGACCTGCACTTCTGGCGGACGTCGGTTAACATGCAACAGGCTGTTGTCTCGCTAACACCATAGGTAGTCTCCTCACAGACTGCTTGTATTATTTATTTTCCTATTTCAATGTGCGAACCCTTACATTCTACTTATTAGTTATAATAATTATGAAGCAATGTACAAATGAATACGTTTCATTAATGATGGAACTTTGAGGGAAAGAGTTGCAGGTATTATAACTCGCAGGTGCGGGGATGGAAATCAGTCGTTAAATAAAATGACCAGCGGTGGCATGGAGACGAGGCTGGATGGCTAGATTGCTTTCGTCAACAAGCTTTCTTCGTCTCTCTGTACTAGGATTAGGCCGTTTATAAAAGGATGGCCCAGTTCTTTAACTAATCAATAACCGCAGTGTGCTATTTAGCTACTTCAGGCATTGCGTATCGTGTCGCTGAAAGAAAGAAGACTTTTAGCCTAATCAATAATTGATGATTTCTATCATTGTGTGAATGGACAGAAGTTCTACTTCTGGATAGGGGGAGGGTGGGGGCTTTTGATACTGGAGTATTCAGCCTTGTGATGACGTACGTCTGTTGCGAACTACATAGCCAAGCTACATCCAGTTGTATAAATTCTATTGTAGCATACAAATTACAATTGATACAATAATAGCGTAATGGTTGAAATTAACTATCTTGTAAATTGACATCCAGAAGGTTTTAGTGTAAAGTTCTTTTAATTAAAGTTATTTGAGAAAGAGAAGTTCTGGCTCTAAATAAGATAATCCATAAAAAAATTATTAATAATTCAAATCTACACGGACCTCTGTTAAAAGTTAATTGATCAATGAAAAAAAGAAAAACAACAAGTTTCAAGGATATATTTTGTATTTGTGTATCATCTGAGATCTATATAGAAATATGAATCTTAAGGACTTTCTGACTCTTAACAAACCTTATAAGGCACCTTCTCCAAACAAAGTGCGTCAGCTTCCCGCGTCTTTTGTACCAAAAGACTATTTATCGGCTTTTGAATAGAATCCCGAAATCTTGATACGGCTTAAACACGTTAAAAGCAGAAAGCCGATTGTTTCTCACGTTGGATCAGGAAGCTGCCGGGAACTGACGCACTTTGTTTGGAGAAGGCGTCTAAGAAGACGTGATGTTATCTGTTTTCCACCTTGAACAGAAAACCTCATTATCCCTCTTAAGAGCTCTCACCAGACAATTACATGCATATCCTGCTATTATGTTTTTGAGTATTATTGCATTTAATGAAGCGCAGAGCAACTTGCAAGTACCGGTACATGTACGTGACAAAATCAAAAATTATAAGAATAGCTGTTTTTGATAATTTCATATGTAGTGCAGTTTGTAAAAGCAAGGGTATAACGGCCAGATTTTTTTTACAAATCTCACTGACCGCGATTGATATGTGATCCGACACTTTAGAGACTATTAAATGTATCTCTCGCATAATTTTGATTTTGTTTCATAAAGACATGTCTGTTTTTCAGTTGTAATGTAGTCATTTTAATTTACTTATTTATTAATTTATTTTGTCTTCTTTAAACAGGGTAGCTCCATCAGTATTCAAGTACTGTTTTACATGTTTGTTTTTTTTACTTGCATAAAAGGCCTCATCTGTTAGAGCGAGAAGGGCAGTAAGTAGATGTTAAACTATTTGAGTTAATACCCTTCTGGCATTCATATATGAACATCCTGTGATTGTGATAGACTAACAGCTGCTGACACGGGAATAAGGACATCTCATCAATTAATTTTGTTTTGCATTTTTGGCTTCAATTTAAGACAATAATGTTTGGAAAGATCATCTTGATGGCCATGGAATATAGTTGATAATCTTGATGATGAGGACACGTACAGGAAATTCTGCTCATATCTGTGGATCATTTTCAATATTATTCAAAACAGATCTTTTATATTTTGTGCATTGTGATTAATTCCTTTCATGTAATAAGAAAATATATCATTTCAGAGTCATTTTTGTAGACATTTACACTACATATAAAACTTCAATAAATATCTTGAGATAATTAAGAGGCATTTGTTTTTGTAGAAACAAGTGTATAATGTTTCAGAAATTTTTGCAAATTACTGTGTGTAACACCTCAATGTAAATGACTAAATATGAAGACAATTGATCTGTAGACACTGATATTTTTCACAGCTTACATTTATACAAGTTCCTTGATACTTGACAAAAAAGTAGAAACACTTAACCATATTCTTTTTAAGTGTCTTTCAACATATTCTTCAAAGAAATAAAAAAATAAAGTTTGATTTAAAGAAAATGTTATATTGAAGTTATGATTACAAAAAAAATTAATAACAATATATATATATTTTTTTTTTTGCTAATACCTAAAATGAAATTTGACAAAATAAAAATTTTCCTTTAAAACTCATCTAAATAATAAATGAAATGTTCCCTCAATGTCACATATAAATTCAGTCAGGTTCAGAAGTTTAAATACCTCTAGAAAATTTTATGAGAATGTTCAATTACCAAACATCATAAAAACTTAATGCATCTTTAGAAATATAAGTACAACCATGACAAATTTAGTATCCAATAAATGAGCCTATCAAGCTTTTCCATGCGGATGGAATGCCGATGGATTAAAGTATATTTTTAGGTGGAAGTTTCTTTATGGAAAATATATAGCATCCTTAGTCAAAATATTTTTTTGAAACGTCACTTCATAGCACTATATAAATGTCAAATCTATGATTATTATCACATGTTTTATCTTTATATTTCACCACTAAACAAAAACAACAACTATTTACTGATACGTTTGTGGCAAGAGGTAATGAGCCAAAACATGAAATGCTTTGGCCAAGATTTGCATCAAATTTGTCTATGTGAAGATTTTGGGAATAAAATGACCTTTAGATATTCTTAAGCACCTAATGACATGCCAGTGTGAAGAAATGGCATAATAACCTCATTTGTTTAATACCAGATTGGTCATGGTAGCAAATATATTTTTAAAGATATATTTTATGATTTTTTGGATGTGATGATATTTGGGGTAATCAAGCAGGCGTACAATATGTATGTAAACTTCTGACCCCAACTGTATACAACATACATGTAAGTATTCATTTACTGACGACTACAAAATCTCTACTACATTGTATGCATTAAGCGCAAATAATCATATTTGACATATATTTGCATTAGTCGAAGATGCAATACATTCCACCCATCTCCTTAGTACATTCAATGAGTCTTCCAGCAACGCAGAGAATGCATGAGCACGATTGATTGAAAAACTACAGTAACTCCAGGGCAAAATACATTTCATTATTGATTACAGGAGTTATGCTTTTCAAACCCCATTTCACTACTTATCCTTTAGCTCTCAGGTGACTAGTCTCCCCTGAAGGAGTTTGCTTTTTACATTACGGTTCAGCCCCTTTGTCACTGCATTTTCCTGGTATGCTACATCACAATGAAAGAAATGCAAAGCGGGAAGGTAAAAGTAATCTCTTTTTGGGGGGGTGGCGGTGTTTGGGGAAAGAATTCATGAAAGATATTTTTTCTTACAATATGGGTTAATTGTGGATCCATATGTAACATAAAACAGGTATACAGGTAACATAAAACATGTATACAGCTAACAAATATATGGCCATTTCTTCTATGCTCCTATTCAAACTCTTTTTCTTAGCCTAACCAACCTGGAAAATGACACCCCTGCCTTCTCTTTAGACAGCCTTCTTAATTAAATGTATACGAAGGTTTAGCATTTAACTCTAAAGAAAATATGTAAAGTATGGATACATGTACATGTAATGACCATGAATGTGTAGCCAGAAAGTAAATTTCAACGTGTGGACACAATGTGTGGTACCCTCTTCATTGTTCCTCTTCAAAATCCTCTCTGTAGTCCAACCGACCGGAAAATGACCCCCCCCCCCCTCTACTCATCCTCCCACCAATCATTCAAAAAAGGGCCCCAGGGGGTGCGTGACATTTAGAAGAGGGTCTGCGCGACATGATACAAGAGATCCTTAGGACTGTCCTCTCTCTGACGAAAAAACACAACTCAAAATTAAACCGACTGACACCGGTCTGATAAAAAGAATTATAATGGAAGACTTTATGGATTATTATTTCCTTTTTTTAAGGAAGCTGCATAATGATAGATCACACATGTAACTATCTTTTCTCTGATGACAAATCACCATTTACAATGTAGGAGACATAGACAGACACATGTACATTGTACTTATCTGGTTTATATATAAAAGAATTATAGTGGAAGGCCTTCATAGACTCGTTACCTCACAAAAGATTATATTTTTTCAGAAGTAACATAAATTGTCAAGGTACGAGGGATCATGACGATTGTATTCCCTAATACCCCCTAAACACAACTCAAAATATTATATTTTACAGTAATCACTTCATTTGTTTTATATATTTTGCAAAGTTATGAAATATTAATGTTTCCTCCAACAAAAATTATCCAATTATTTACAAGGATTATGTACATCACAAAGTCAACATGATGATGGAAACTAAATGAGTGACTTAATGATTATTAATGATACTCATTGTTAAATGGGTTTATTTTCTGAGGGGCATAAGCCCTTTAGAATTTGCATAATTCATTTTCAACTGTACGAGTTCAACCAGAGTTCTGCATGGGAAACATATACAATAGTGTATAAAAATATCAGATATTATAGAGCCAATTGAATTGAATCATCGCTCACTACATTGTACATGATGGATCACTTTGAAACTCTAAGGCCAACTTATTAAAAATTAATTAAATTCAGACCGCAGATGACCTACAAATGCCACTGCACCTCTAAAGCATGTACATATACCCACTTTCTCAATTTGAACTGCCAGCAATTGGCTATATATTAGGAACATTGTTTCATTGTCAGATGACATGGCATCTGTTTCCAGGAGTTGTTCAATGAATATTTTGAAGGGGAAAGGTTTTGTGACATGTACAGTATACCAGTAAATAATTGAAATATTCTCTGTTGAAAGAAAAAATAATATTTCCTGACATTCCCACAAATACAAAGGATAAAATAATTGCATAATGAAACAATAGTGATGCAGTGAAATCTAATATTTTGTCAGTCCTAGACTTTTGTTGAACAATTTCAACACCCTCGTTAGTCTTGAAGTTTATTATGATGATTGTATGATGGAAACCTCTAGTAGGCCTACATGTATCTGCCAAAGCTATTATCCTTTTGTTCAGATCTAAATATCTCTCTATATCATTTAATGAAACAAAAAATAATCCTATCACAAATACTGAGTATATTAATGATGCTTTTTAATGATAATATAAGAACTCCGGCTCTTTCTCTCTCAGAGTTGCTTTAATAATGCATGTAGACCACCTGACTGCGAAAGACAATACTTTAGGTCCCTTGGAACAGCAAATCTCACAAAATCCATATTGAATAACCCTGTTTTCAAAGACTTTACATGCCAGTATTGCTCCCCGAGGAGTGGAGATTGTGCACAAATGTAAATATGACAAGGTTCTCTGAACACTTAACCCAGTACTTTTTTTTCCCTTTTTGTCCAAATTTACATTATGTTATTGTAACAAGGACAAGTGCAGTCTCCAGAATCCCTAACCATCAGAAGTGGATGTTGATGACCATCAAAGATCAATTTCTAAGTCTATAGAGAATTGGTTTGTCTAGGAAACCTCCTGCCTCCAAGGACAATGGCAAAGTCGTTTGGTCTAGAAACCCCTGCCATCAACGAATATGGGGAAAGAATCTCCCATAAACTTGAAAGAGTCAACCCTACTCTATTACAGGGGAATCAATACAAACACAAATGATCATTCCCAAATATATGAATTACAATATTTACAGACCTTTTTGATCAGTCTGAAAGGCGAATATTACAAATTTTGTAGTTAAGAAATTTCATATCAATGAAACGAATCAAATTCATATTTGCATGTCACAAATGATTTTTTTTTTCAATGGCTAGCCAGGTGGCCAAATGATGAAGTATTACTGAAAAAGTGATTGATGGAATATTTATAAATTATAATGATGGGGCTTAATAACAATATTTGATAAAAATCTCTTGCTTATTTGGCTCCTAATTATTTTGGAAGTTCACTGATTGTTTAACATTAAAATCTATGCCTTTTGAAAGTTTCTTATTTCTGTCATTTCTCTTTTTTTATAATTATTCAACAGCACTGTTATTCAACAAATGATATACATGTACATGTACAAGAGGAATTACATCACTTTCATTTAGTGTTATGTTGGAGACAAGAATAAAATTCAGTAGACCTGGAGCATTCACTATCAAGACCATCAGAAGTGGATGTTGACGACCGTCTAAGATCAATTTCTAAGTCTACAGAGGATCAGTGGGTCTAGGAAACCCCCTGCAATCGAGGACGATCGCGAACAAACCTCCCGTAAGCTTGGCAGAGTCAAACCTACTCTATTACACAGGAATCAATACAGCGCCTACAAATGTCAACAGCAATGCCTCTTTGACATTTACAACCAGCCAATCAAATGCCAATCACCAAACAAAAATAAATTGCGCTGCTTGCACGACGACGACGAAGCCTGCACTGATGAAAAAGAATCCCTTAACTACCCTATTTGCTTGGCTGAGGGCTACTGTCAACATTGCATGTGGATAAATAGTTTGTCATAAAAATATCCCCAGCAAGAAATATGGATTAGTGCCTTACAACAAAAATATTTGGATAGAGGCACTGGGAGAAAATAACCATGTGGATCTGATGAACATGTCATCATGTATGATATAATGTTGCATGGTGTATATTCTACTATCATATTATAAAGTTAATCAGTTACCTTTCATTTTAACAAAAATGCAATGCTTTTCTTATTATAATGCATTGCTTTTCATATTTCCTTGCAAAATATTCTGCTTTACTATGAGGCTATTTTTTGTGATGAATACATCATAAAAAGCAAAAAAATTTGGGCTGAAGCAGAAACATTTTTTTTGGTCACTCTTTTACTTTACATCTATGACTTTAATTAAAAACAATTAAAATTAATTATTAAAGTTAATTAAAATCTAATGTCTAAATTAAGATCATGAATCTATATCCAAGGAAAATAAATATATTTTCTCCTCTGAGATATCATTCACTCGATCAGTCCGTTTTAACACATTCTGGTGCCAATTTGATGATTTATTCCCATATTGTCTGCTTTTATAAAGTGCCCGACACCACTATCTTATTTCTCCATTACATGTGCAAGAAAAAATAATCACCATTAAAGGTAATAGATTATCAAAAAGCAAAACCTAATTATGATTTATAATTTGACTGATAATCAATTTGAGTGATATAATAATCAACTGTAAATGTTAATAATGACAGTTACTATATTATTACCAATGAGGATACTTGCTTTTAGCTTGCCATATCACAATAGCTGGGTAAAAAAAAACAACAGCTACCTCTTGCCAACCAACCTAATTCCATGCAACCTCGCAATGAATATTCATGAGGAAATCTACATAAACACCCTCTAGCTTATGAATATTCACAGAACTATTCTTTTTATCTCTGCTCAATATACATTTTTCAATATCGCAATGCACGCTGGTCATGAATATTCATGAAGAAATCTCTACCTAAACCCAATCTTATTTATGAATGCTCATGTGTAAATCTAGCGGAAAAAAAAAAACAATAACGGTTCTAATCTTTTTCTCTCTACCTAAATTTGTAACCTACATTCGTCACTGTTGCATTGCACACTTGTAATAAGTATTCATGTGGAAATGTAGCTGAAACCCCATCAAGTTTATGAATATTTATGTTTAAATTTAGCAATCTAGAACACAATCTTTTTATCTCAAATCAAAAGACCTACATTTGTCACCGTTGCAATATGCACCCTATGTCATTAATATTCATGAGGATATTTAGCTAAACCACGACTAAGCATATCCTTTGGCTGATGTCACTATTTTCCCAGAATGATGCGTTAATATATTCACTGTGATTGCGTTGATACTCCTTCCTGGAAATGATTGCCGTCACCGGAAATGGTGCTTATTTATAGCAAAAAATATTTGTGTAAAATTGCATAAATGTATCAATTACTGATAAGGGATGCTTATGCATTTCTGGAATCTGAAGTGGAATACATGTACATGTATTTATATTGATCAATGCATGGTAAAACAGTGTACATGTAGGTCTTCATTGTCTTTTTAATGAGATTACATGTATTTTGATATTATAAAAAAAATATGTTCATAGAGAGTAGCACCATATAAAGTATAACATTGTTTTCATATATTCACAAAGTTAAGGAAATTTTAAAAATCAGAATATCTTCAGTAGATGTAGAAACATTATACAGCAATAATAACAATAATCATGAATAATTACTTATTCCTCTTCTGGTGAAAGAGCTACTTTAACACTAAAAAGTAAACTACATCTAAGAAGAGGGAGAGAAAAAAAAAAGAAAACTGCTTCCACTTTACCGCTAGTATGTAAACATGTAACATGCATAAAACTACAGGAACTACATGTACATGTTCATGTATGGTTTTAATTCAGATCCAGGGGAATTGGGACATCAAAAGGATAAATGCATCTTAGATCTTTACATGGCAAGAAGTTAAGGTCTTTAACTATAGAAATCCACACTTAATGGCACATTTTCTGAATTGTAGACCGAGTTTGTATGAGTTGAAGTTTGTGCAAAGCTATTGAGAGATCCTTTTGTCAGATGCATCAGTCAACATCAGACAAAAGCTTTGCACGAACTTCAACTCAAACAAACTCAGTCTTCCATCTAGAATAAGGGCCAAAGAATCATGTTTCAAAAGAGGGTCAACATGATATGACCCTGAAAAAATACCAGAATATTTTTCCCTCCTCTGCACTCCTGCTCAACCCTACTCTCCCCCCTCTCACCCCACCCCATCCCCTTTTTTATTCCCTGTACAAACAAGACAAGCAGGGTAAATTTCAAAACTGTGTAATCCCCTTTCAGATGGTCCATGCTGAAGCGCCTGATAATGATCCCGACCTATTTCAGAAAGAATTCCCATGGGTAATGCCACATTTCTACGGAAATATATCCCTCTATCCATTAACCCATTTGCACATTTGGAATCTCATTCATCACAATTAATGGCCGTCACATGAATCCAACCACTGAATACAGCCTATAACGTTGATTCATCAGTGGAGCTTTGCCCCAGATAAAAACATAAATATAGATCTCCATTACCTTCATCTAGTACTAGAAGCTAATTTACAAAATTGATATTTCATCTGAAATAAATTTGTCTTTGAAATCAAATATCTCAAAAAATGAGATATAAGGCTATCTATAGTAGATGGTGAAACACTACACAAAGTTAATGGCAGTGCCAGCAGCATTGATAACCGTGATGCCACACAGGCACACAAAAATAACCATCAATGTGTTTCATTACTGATGATGTCATTTGAGAGCTTCTTGTATGTTATCGAGTTTGCATGTGAACATACTCATCATTTGGTGCCAAAGCGGAACCCTAATCATCAGCGAAAGACATCGAGAGACTGCATGATGAATCATTACAAACACTGACGCATACATGTATCTAGGGGGTTACTTAGGGGGCGCACACCCCTTCCCCAATTTTATTGGCCAATATTAATTCTAATTTTATCCTCATAGGTTGTTACGAATACTAACGTTTATCCAGATGCAATCATCCTTTGGTTCCACTGCGGAATCCTACTCATAAGCAGAACATATCTAGAGACTACGTATCATGAATCATCACAGGCATTGACGCAGAC
>CALNVZ010000649.1:3217655-3301465 GCA_940671915.1 Paracentrotus lividus | reverse complement strand
GAGGGGTATTCAAAGGGAACACCCCTCACTAAAATTCATCCTCACAAAGTAAAAATGATATATGTAATTATCGTAAAATTGCGGAACCCTAATAATCAGTGAAAGGTACCAAGCGACTATCCTGAATGGGTCATCACAAACATTGGTGCGTATCAGAAGCCCAGATGAGTGTATACAAAAACACTGCAATATCGTCAATGTTGATCACTTGCCTATTCATATAAGCCACAAAATACAGTAATAGCATCACAATATTGCAGTATTCTTATATGAAAGTGTGTCGTTTCGGCAGAAATAGCCACAAAATAAGCGTGATAATAGGAACCTCAATACTGCATTATGGACACCACTTTATTTAACACCGCTACTGATAGCTACACATGTATAGTCCAGAAAATACTGCAACATTACAAGCAATCTTACAGATACAAAGTGTAGTTTGGGCATATGAGCAATGTTGGATGCAAATTGGAACACCTCTGTCCTAATTCAAACCTGGTAGGGTATTCTGCCCACTGTGAATAAATTATTGTTTGCTCCCAAGCCACAGGCATAATAACATGAGATACCAAGGGATCGAGCGCTTCTTGTATGCATCGTCATGGAAATGGAGGATGCACGGGATGGATGTAAGGAACAAATGCATCCTCTTCTTCATCACAACTTTTTAATAGCTCGCACAGTTTGTTTTTACTGATGCTTTGGCATTATCTTTAAAACATAATGCTAAGAATTACATAATACAAAAAATCTCATACATGTACCTCTATGAGATTAACTTATACAGTAGCCTGTTGGCAAATTTCACATTTTTTTTCTTTCTTTCTTAATCTTTCTTTTCAAAGGTTCCCAAGAGATAATACAACATCTGAGATTTCAACAACAACAAAAAAAACCGGGACAATCCTCTATTTCTTATAGAATTTTTTGGTCCTGCCTGTCAGTATTAATTTCTAAATCTTTGGCCTGCCCGATATTCTTAGACATAAAGCCACTAGGACCTCTCCGCACCTTTCTGCAAATAATCATTGTTCACCCTATTTGGATTATTTCACTACATAGATTGCAGTGTTAACTTAAGTTTACCCAGGTATTCAGTCATTAATATCTCAGAAAATAAACGACCAATTAGCTTCAAAATCTCAGGCAATTCCTGTGTGACCTACAGATTTGAAATTATGATTACTACTACTAATAGATAGAGGGCACAGTAGCATTTAGCCTATGCCATCTTGGGCTCCATGAACATAATCATTCCAAACAAATCTTCCAAATGATTAAAGCATTAGCTAGAAGAGGGATTTTTTTAAAGATGCTGAATGGGGTTAACAATACCTTTAAGACTTTTTTTAGTTGTCAACAGAAGAAATATCCCACTCAATTTACATTCATTATTGACAGGCTCTCCTTAGAGAATTCCATTCTCATGGGATGATGTGGGTTACATCGCCATAGAAACAAAAGCCCCTTCTTCCCCACCACAAAATATGGTAAGTTTTGCATGATAGCTTAAGGCTGTGAGGAGGAGTTGCAAAGGTCGCGTTGGAAAGGAAAAGAGAGCGAGATGAATTCCGACAGAGGTGGCTTTTCTACTAGGATAATGGATGCAGTTTAATCTCATTAAAAATGTATGGATAAATCATTTCCCCTTACTGCCGTATTTCTGTAAACATGGATGATGTCATTGGTCTCCTTGACACAATGCTATTTTTCAAACAAAACTTAAGGAATTTCAGCAGCCTAAAATTATCAATCTTTTATGAATAGCCCTGCACGTATACCAGATATTTTTCCTTTTTGTCCTTAAAAGCTTGATTAAGAATGATTTCTATATTTGATTATTCTTGGAGCAATGTAATATCACTCATCCCAGTCTTATTCCTCCAAAAAAAATAGTCATCATCTGGACCATTTTTATAATCAAATGAAATTGTTAACATGTTGAGTTTCGAATTGTTCTTCAGTGGAATTATACACATTCTCTTTTCCTACTATATTCTGTATAATTAATTTTTTTTTTAGATTTGAAACACCATTCATCTTTCAAAAATTTCAAGAACTTTACCCAAATTCAGCATATTGATATTTACTTTTTAAAAAGCTGGCTTATGTATTTACACATGGTATCTGGTAATCACTACTACTGTTTTTATACAACGAAAGATTGTTGGCCAATGTTGGATTGTACAGTTTGTACACGTATGAAAAACAGTCTAATAATTTCCTTTTCAAAGAGAAGTGGGGAAAGCATTTCTTTTGACAGCTTTATTAAAATATAGCTGTCAAGGTACGAGGCAATGAGGCAGACCTAAATTGTACCATATGGACACTTCTGAATCCAAAGTACGCATTAGAGTCAATCTTCTACTCCGATAGAATGTACATACAGGTAGAGATGGAAAGAGAGAGAGAGATAGAGAGAAACACACACACACCTCTCCGTTCACATTCCCGTACTCCAACCCCACACACACTCCCTCTCTCGTTTTCTCTTCTCCCCTCCTTTTTATTTTCACATCGCTCATCGGGTAGATTCCGTCAATCTTTTCTGATATAATGCTATCTACTTTCAACGCATCTATTCTTAGATCGGTCTCATACTAATGGTCTATAGCACTCCCATAAGACACAGGTTTTATTTGGTACAGGGTGCCAAGTCGGCATGTCGAGCAAAAAGATGGACTCCTTTCCAAAATAAGTGTCCCTGTCAAGAAATAGAATTAATTTATGAGTAATAAAGCTGTCAGAATCTCCGCATCATATCTTGATGCAAAATCATATTTATATATCCCATTAATGTGCCTACAGGCAAGGTTATTAGGACTCTAAAATAAAAAAATAGAAAAGAATTTCCAAACTACCTATATTGTTATTATTATTAGTATACAATGTACTACTAAAATCTACTTACTCCCCTTATTCCACGATTTATTTCCTATAAGTATCTATACCACAATTAGAAAGCTTTTGTTTTGTTGTAAATTTTGTAATACCACATCAGTCATAAGAGCTTTGTGCTATATCACGTTAATATAAACCTAGATACCGGGTAATCTTTCCTTTAAAACTAAGTACCTAATTACCTAAAAAGTTAGCTTACGCGAGTAGTTATTGGTCGCAAAACAAGTTTCCTAATTGTAAGCAAATTGTCGGACAATCAATCGTGGAATAGCAATGTATCAGAAATTTCTTGCAAAACTTTCTGCTCCTAAAAAAACCTGATTCTACAATTCCAGATGCATGATATGTTTTGCACAGTTTGAGTACTTTGCAACACATTGTGTGAACAGACCCATTTAACTGAATGATGTACCAATTTAAATGTAAAGCATGGGTAACCCCAGCACCCACAAAACTGTTTATTCAGTTTGTTATTTAGGCTACAGCATACAAATTTGGGTTACGAAGTATCCTTTTTCACTTTAAATTAACACATTCTGGACAGGGTTGTATCTATTTGAGTAGCAAAGTGCCAGGGAGGCGAGAAGCAAGCGGACGTGCTTCAAAATCCTCCATTGCAGCATTTCTTTAACAGAAATGAGGGGGGTGTATGCACACTTGTTCAAAAAATGGTGGAAATCCCAAAAGGTCCGTTGACATAATATGGCCTTGTGAATTTCATATCAGGTTTCTACTTTATTCCTTTAAAAAAAATACATACTGCTGAGAAAGACATTAATTTATGAAGTCTGGCTGACTCCCTTAAAGAGAAACTTCACTCTGTAATTTAATGTTACAAGAGTTTAATTCTTTAAATGAAAGAAAATTAAACAAAAATAGTATGAGTCAATTTATCTTTGTTTAAATGGTTCTTAAAAAAGGAAAAGATATATTTCAGATAGAGGTATACAAGGAAATTTTTCACGTGACATATCAGCAGCATAGGTAAAATAATTAATATTCTTCTGAAAAATAATGTCAATTTATGTAACTTATTTTACATGTAGGAGAGCAGCTCTCCCAAATATAAAGTTCATTTGTAATTCTATAGTCAAAGTCACTTGTGCCCTTCTTCCATACACAGACCAAAATGACTGCAGCCAAAATATATCTATATATATATATATATATATATATATAATCACACTTTGTGTCCTTCTTTCACTCACAGGCCTAAAGATAGCACCCCATCCCATACAGTCAATTTGC
This sequence comes from Paracentrotus lividus, assembly GCA_940671915.1. Lineage (NCBI taxonomy): Eukaryota > Metazoa > Echinodermata > Echinoidea > Camarodonta > Echinidae > Paracentrotus > Paracentrotus lividus. Next base: position 3,297,316 of record CALNVZ010000649.1, on the reverse strand, counting down.
AATTTTAGTAGGGACATTAAAGTCACTTGTGCCCTTTTCCATACACAGGCCAATTATAAACAGTCATATTGTAATTCTAGTCAAAGTCACTTATGTCCTTCTTCCATACACAGGGACAGAATTCAATCTGCACACAGCCTCTGGGTCAAGATGAACCGAATAATTCTGATCGGGACGCAGCTGCATTACAAAGAGTGTGTTCAATGTCCAATTTCAAATTTATACGCCAACATGAATCATGATACAAAACGCAATTACAAAACGCTGATATAAAGAAAAACAAAGAGGGTGTTCATTGTCCCCCATCCCCGGTCGTAAAAATAAACGTGTTTCAAATCTCAATTTAAATTTAAACGCCGAAAAAGATGCGTTTACAAACACAATCAGCTTCAATTTTACGACCTTGAGCATCGCGATTGCAACGAAATGCGACATTGAACAGGATTGAGTTTTCAAACATGTTTAAATGTGCTCTCGCAATGGAAGCTTCCGGTACAATTAAAAAAAGGAGAAGCTATTTGTTTTTTGAGAGTGGGGAATTTAAAGACGATCGACGTATAAACACGTTTAAATTTTGGACACTGAACGGTGCACCGTTGATCGCGTTTGTGTTTGAGTTTTGTGATTGCGTTTTGTATCATGATTCATGATGGCGTATTAATTTGAAACTGGACATTGAACACACTCAAAGATACCAAGGAAATATAAAACCCGGAATAAGAATTTAATTCCATGACCACCCTCCCTCAAGGTTTAAGAATATTTTTCATCTGCTTAATCGTAAGCCGATCAGAAAGTAGTGTGAATTGAAATAGAATTCCAGTTTTAATAGCCAGGAAGGTATTAAGCTTTCATAAGATGATGAAAAATTAATGACATTCACCCGCTGACTAGACAATATAGAAGGAAAATATATTGATTGTTGAATAATACAACAATGAATACATGTACGTAGACACACGTATGTCCCTCTGAATTGAAATTAGACCTACGGATTTTCCTCTTTCTTTGGCGGGGGGGGGGGAGTATTATGGAAATTCTTTTCTTTTTTTTCTTTTTTTTTTTCTTTTTATTTTTGTAATTACACTGAAAGACCAACGATATAATTTCAAATTTTTAGGTGCTCTGTGTCTGGGAATAGCACCAAAAATATGGTTTTATTGCTTGTAGAAACCTACAGTGCATGTATAAATGCAGATTGTAAAAGTAGGCCCACTTGAACTCCACTCTAGAGTGGAAAGCATGATCGCAGAGTGCAATGAGATGTTTAAAAGTCTCATCTCATCTTGGACAACCTTATTGAAATGAAATTATTCAGTTCACTTGTACTTTTTGATTTGGGAGAAACTCAGATGTACAATTGATTTTCAATTTGTCATACACAAGTAATCAAGAATCTTGTAAAACTAATAATATACATGTATATTGACTTTGAATAAAAACAAAGTCACATGGGAATTTTTCATAAATTTGAAATATAAAGCTTAATATACGTTTAAATAATGTTAGCTACATTTTGTAGATGCTGTACATAACCTATTTGAATATTTCAAAGCTTACATGTACATGTACACATTTTTATTTCAATCAAAGAACCAAATTCAGTTATTCTTTCTAAAAAAGAAAAAAAATTAAATTTCAGAAAGATTTTCACCATTTCTGCTCAAAAACATATTACAATTTCAAAACATTTCTCAAGGCTGGAAGGCATTCTGTTATTAAATTCCGTTATATTTTTGTCCTGCACTTGAAATATTTCATCCTTAATTTTGATTAATGTATAAATACTCTCTTTTGTTTTGTTTTGTGAGACTAACCAAACATTTTCTGCCATTGTGAATGACAATAAGCACACTAATCTTATTTCATCTCCTTTTTCAAAAATACCTTAATATAATAATGTGCAATGCCAATTTGTGCTACCCCGAAAATTTTGTGTTGAACAATGTTTACCAGATGCATGAAGGAGGACACGTTTCAATCGGCCTGGATTTTGAAGTGACATACTGCAGGGAGTGAGAGGTGCATGCGTCAGCGCATTGACCCTGAAGTAAACAAGATGTTTTGCGTAATAGACAGTTGCTCGTTTCATAATACACAGACTTCAGGACCTCATTATTACACACCATATGGACAGCGAAAAAATAATGACTTGAATCACGTTCTGACCTGGATAATGAGAGAGTGTGCACCCTTGAAATTTTGAAGCACATCTTATCGCTTTTCCTGATAACAAATTTATTTTTCGATTATTGATTTTTCAAGCATTCTTGTAAAAATCTTCAGCTGTATGTACATTATAGAGTGGTATTAAAAGGACGTTTGAGAGATTATGCACCCTTGAAATTTTGAAGCACATTTTATCGCGTTTCCTGATAACAAATTTAGTTTTCTATCATTGATTTTTCAAGCATTCTTGTAAAAATCTTAAGCTGTACATCACTCCAGGCCTCACAGAAACGTTGTTAGCGCTAACAGAGCACTTGTTATACAGTAGGCCCAGTCACATTATTTCAGATGGTTATATGATGTCAAAGATTGTTCCCTGATGAAAATAATGCGTTTTGTGACATTATGCGATGCTGCGACATTAAATTGTAACAGGGCCACTGTTAGTGCTAACAATGCGTTCTGTGTGGCCAGTACAGGCCTATAGAGTGGTATTAAAAGGTGGTTTTGCAATCCAAGCAGCTTTACACATTCAGGGGTTCAGAAATCAAATAACAATCCAACAGAGACACGTCCTAATTCAATATTACCACCACCGTGTCAAAATGAAACTGCGAAAGAGCAGGAGTTGCGTACCGTTGGTTGAGCGCATGAAGGGTGGTTTTTATACTGCACATATACCTCTTCATATAATATAGTAGATTTTTAAAGACCTTTTAGTTTTCAAAATGGTTTTGCAGAAGTGGTAAGAATCCATGCTTAAATCTTGCTCCTACAATGTATAATGTTAAGCACTAATATGACTTAAAATAGATACTGATATTAATTGGTCCACAATTTTATATACAGTAGTGTTTAGTGCTTTATTCTGGCAATCAAAATGTAAATTTTACTAAATAACTAAGGAATGTAATGCAATACATGTATGTACATTTTGTATTTCCTGTTTTAATTTGTTTTTGTTAATATTTTATCTACATGTATTTCAGTGTGTATCCCTCAATGATGTGAGTAACCAGTAATTCACAGCTAAGAAAAAATTCTAGTGTTTTTATTTTTTTTCCATCATAACAGGGCTTTTTCGAGGATACTAGTTCTTAATGTACAATGTAGGCAAAATGCTCTCTGTGGGCACCTGCAATGTATCTTGTCTTATTGGAATACATCAAAAGGTGTTTTTACGCTTTTAGGCAATTATAAGCACACTAGATCTAAAGCTTACACATGTGCATGTATACAGAAGGATACACAGCAACCCGGTGACTCGTTACTAAATTTTGCTCACATAATTATCCCCCTGACTCAATTAGTGAGATATGAGAAACTTCAAGGTCTCCTGTACTTGCTTGCTTAGCATTTGACATTTCGAAAGAAAATATGCGGTTTAAGTGCTGTTTCAATCGAAAGAAAAAATCTATTGCAATGCAATGCTTAATTAACCATGATAGCATAGAATAGACCTGCTTCTGCAAATGGAGCTCCTACAATGTTAAACGTTTACATATTTTGCCATAACATGCTTCTGTGGATGTTTTTTTTTTGTCTTCTCAAGAAATGATACACTGAAGTAGCATGTTATAAGGCAAAAAGCCTTAAGTGATAAAAAGTAAAATAAAAAAAATAATTAAGTTATAAAATTCAAAGATGATTATTATCATTAGTGTACATGGTATGTATGCCCTTCAATCACTCACTACTACAGTATAATGATTTAAAAACAGGGTTCATACCAATCAATTATAATATCTAGGAAATTATTAAGATATTGAAAATATCAAAGACACAACTTTAATATCATTATATGGGACTACATCTATGTCACACGTCACTTCTAACCATTTCCCTATTCCTGAAGAAACATAACTTAGTGCAATATCCCACAGCTTTATTGATTCAGTAGGATGTAACCCCTTCCATATCAGTGATACTTCCCCGAGCTTCCAATGATCCTGTCTCGTTCCAGGTCGGTTTGCCGATTTTTATATCATCTTCCATGACATTTGCCAGAGCCTGCCCTATCATGGGTATGTCGGTAAATCAATAACCAACTACTGTACGTGTACACTATCTTTGGCAAACATTTACACATATGTAGAGCCTTCATGTACTAGTAGTGTACCGCTTATTCAATTTGTGAATTTCATAATTTCAAATTTGATGTTTAAAGGTTTACCTACAAGGTTCAAATGTTTGAGCCAAAACATTTACAATAATTAAACATACATGTGACATGTCCGGTATCACAGGCAACTAGAATAAATTAATAATACATGAATATTGCATGTCTTAGTGATATCCAGATTTTAAAAGTGTTTAAAATAACCATCTAGCAAAATGTGGTTCAGTAAAGGAAGGGCAAAAAGACAAAAAGAAATGAGATCATACTTTTAAATCAAAAGTAAAAAGATAAAATGATATACATTGTATATAGGTTTGTTTGTAAAAATGTTTAAAAAAAAAATCTTTTTGAACAAATTGAACATCATTTATTTTAATGATTTTTGCACAAGATACACTTAGCTCTTTGACCAATTTCCTCAAATCAATTTTAATTAACATTTTTACTACAATAAAATGGAATAGCAGTGTTGACAATTTCTCTACATTTCTAATTGCAACACAATCCTTCTATACCGATAAAATATATACAATATACAATTTCTTCAAAGCGTGATATATCCCTGATATGCTTTGTCCCTGAATATTGACATAGCAGTGAAAGGACGGATCGGGACGAACATCCCCTGGCTTTTACCTTCATCCCAATTTCAAACGAAAAGCTTCATCCCCATTCGTAGCCTGCCAATCACTAGATAATTCGGTAGCAACGAAGAGTAGGGTTTCAGATAATATTCTGCGCCGAAGCATTATTACATTCTCTGACCTGACTAGCGCTTCGTTATTAGCCATGCAAACAGGAAATGCTACCATTTTGCGACGGCGGAGAGGAAAATTGGAATGACCCCATTGAGATAACGGAAGTCACGTTCAGCCTGCGGCATCAATGAAATTTCAGTGTACAAATAGAAACATGAACGTACGTAGGCTGCATCATTTTCAACGAAGGGGTATATAAGTACAAAGAGGTGGCGTAATATATAATGTATAATGTAGGGTGTTTGGTAAGAATTATCTCAAAAACAAAATTGAAAATGAAATATACAATGCATCCCTTTTCCCCAATATCACCACCCAAAAAAAATTAAATAAACAATTTACACTTTTTCCCAATATCACCACAAAAAAAAAAAAAATCCAATTTGGATTTTTTTTTTTCTTCATGAGCACTACAAACGCTAAATTAGACTAATAGCCAGAAGACACATGAGTTTTTCATATCATGTATCTGATAAATTGCCACTACATGTATACATGTGTAATATGAAGTATTGCTTTACTTTTCAAATTATGAAGTCTAATGTGTTAATATCTACTGAAGATAAACTTACATCATAATAAAAAATCATAAATATTTGGATTGATTAAAGTGGCTTTTCACAGGGTGAAAGGCACTCTGCTTTGTGGTATCATTACTGTATTTGTGGCACAGAATGTATATTAATGGGAGTTACAAAAAAAAAAACTCTTAAATGAACCTATCTGCATCAGCAATATTGTGGTGTTTTTGTTTATGAACTGGCCTTAGAAGGGATTTTCAGCTTGCATAGTGTTCTAAGAATATCATGTTCTCTGTTAAACCCTAAGAACCCATTTTGTGTTTTAAAAGATATTAAAAAAAAAACCTCTCCCACAAGAGAAAGCTGGATATAAGCAATATACAGTGAAAAGTCTCTCTAATGAGGTCCTAGGGACCGGAAAATGTGCTTGTTATATCGGTGGTCAATAGACAACACAAATAGATTTCAATTTGAATGGAAATATAAATTTTTATATCAGTTTTATTTTTAAATATCAGAACTCAAATATTAAGTTCCCACTGTATATAATTAGGAATTAAAAACATTCTGATCTGTTTTTTGTGTTCCCAATTTGATTTGCTCAATAATACCCAATATATATTATTATTTTCTACTTTGTGGCAGTTTAATTATCCAACATTGTATAATTCATCATTTTTCACTTCACTGATTTCTACATTTATGCAGTGTATCGATTCAATATGTTATGATGAATGTTAATTGTATACTAAAGTTTCTTCTTTAATGGAGTTAAATTGTTGTATTCAAACTAATTTATCATACATATTTGTTGTTTTTATGTTAACAGGACCATGTTGAAAACAATAGGCGCTGCTGCACTAGCTCGAGCTATTTTAAATAGCACGCTATTTGTGATCTGATGAACTAGCCCGATCAAAGGTGAGCTGGCTTTGCGGTCAAATAGCTCGCTAATTTGGCTGAAATCCCAGCCCGAGTCATCCTAGGTTTTTTCAAAAAAACTCGAGCTGGTTAGCGGTTTTGGTACGAAATAGCGCGCTAATTTGCGCGGTCCTGCACTAGCTCGAGATGAATAAGAAATTGTGCACCTGTGCGTGTATACGCTAGCGGTAGTTAAACCAGTTGCGCAATACACATCGGGCTTGTTTGTTCAAGGTCAGGTTAGATCGTTAATGCGAAATTTTAAAATAGCTTGAGCTAATGCAGGACCGGTTTCTTTTTTTCGAGTTTTTTCCCGATCTACCAATTAGCGCGCTATTTTTTAGCTCGAGCTAGTGCAGCAGCGCCTAGTTTGTCTGAACATGTTTATCCTGTATAAAGATGTTTTAATTTATAAATAAATAAAAAATTATGCTTACATTCACATGCTTCACCATTATTTAAAGACTCGGTTGTTAAAGGTCGTATGCATTCTCCGCAGCGTGTGGAACCATCGGAGCAGGGGAATCGTCCTAGATCAACAACACATTTCTTGTAGCAGTTGTTGTATTTCAGGTCTTCTAAGGATTCTACAAAGAAAGGAAAAGAAAAAATACATTTTGAAAAATTAGAGTATGGACAGAAATAAAACATTTTTTGTAGCAGTTGTCATATATCAGGTCCTCTAAGGATTCTATACAGAAAGGAAAAAATAAATAAAAAGAGAAATTTTGACAAATTTACAAACAAATGTAGTAGACATGTATGGAGAGCAGAGGGATATAGAAGAATAAGCATGCAGTGAAAAGGATAAATAATAGCCGCAATGAAAAAATAATGTTTGTTTCTGTTTTTGTTTTTGTCTATCTGTTGTTTTGTCTTGGGTTTGATATGCTCAGGCTCTGACATATACAGAGTGAGTCAGCAAAAATGTCCCATCATTTTGAAGTTGTCTTATGAAAAGTTAGAACATTTAAAAAATCATGGTTTTCAGGATTGATAGAGTCATCCTCCTACTGTACATCTGTTGGTAAACTTTTCATTTGAATCTTTGTATGCATGACTGAAAAACAGACAATCTTCAGAAGACAGCAAAATCTCACTTGTGTGCAAAGTTCCAAATGAAAAGTATATAAACAAAAGCTCAGAGGATAACTCTACCAAGACATAACATGAAACTCATGATTAGATTTTCATGCTTCAAATAAGACAACTTTACTTCTTTAGTATGATGTGATATTTAATCCTGTAATAAAATTCACCTTGTGACCTTTATCCTATACAATGAACCATAAATTATATTTCAGTAAAAACCTCCATTTTTATGTCTTAAAGGCACATATTTTCTAATCAATCGTTTAATCAAGACTTTATTAGTCCCTCTAAAGGGAAATTCCTGTCATGGCCATGAAACAAAATTATGAAAAAAAAAAAGAAAAATCATTTCAAAGCTCACAATTATTTTGTCCGCCTTTCCCAAAACAGGATTTTGCCTTTAAGGAATGGTAACGGAGAAAGGGTGGAAAAGAGCGTTTCTAATGACACACACTTCCTGACAAAGATCAAATATGGGTGCCACATCAAAGATCAAAGATGGATGGTGTCTTGAGAAAGACATCAAAGTCCGGAGAATGAGAATGAGGATAAACCATTCAGTTTACAAGGTCATTTAACTGAATTGACAGTATTTGTCATATTTATTAATTGATTTTTTTTTTAAATTATATTTTTGGTGAGTTTCTTTTTATATTCAAATTTATATTAAAAAAAGCTGCATCGCTTCACATATCCCCAAAATGATTTCTATTCTTCGAGTTTATGTCAGAGTTTAAAAGCTTCTACATACATGTGCATGTAAGTTTTAACCACTCGAGTGATTAAAAGTTAACCGGTTTCAGGGACAAATATCGACATAGGTGTGCCATACATGTAGCTCAGTCAGCAGAGAGCTTGTCTAGTAATGGGACCAGGAGGTCTCACGTATGAATCCCGCATGAAATCCTTGCTCATTGTCTTTCTTCAGATTATTTGATACCATACAGTTGTAAATACAGACCAAAATCCTAATTTATTCCCAACATTTTTTGATGTATAATTATGTATGTGTGGATAAAAAGCAGAGTGAAAATTACGGTAACAACCACATTTGTATGGTACATGTATATGGTCAATAATATTGTTTGCCTCGTTTTTTACTCATTAATGCACCCACACACACGCTCACACCCACATACACACACAAAACAATACATACGTGAACGCAGACACTGTACGATCCTAATGAATGCATTGTCAATATACATTTGTAATTACTTCACTGTATCATAGTTTCATTTACACAGTAACCAGGCGCCCTCACTTAAAGTTGACCTGCTTCCACTTGAATGGCACAGCACAATGCCAAAGAAAAACATCATAAATTACATTTTGAAAATGAACAACATCACATAATGCCATCTCTCATTTCAACAAAAGACATTTTTTATTGATGAATGAGCATTGCAAATTACATGTCCGCTGTGGCACTCATTTCAAAGGGATGCCTCATGACTTTCGGTGCATGTGCATGTACTAGTTAATGAGATCCCTTGCATCAGGCTCTACATTACATTACATTTACAATAAACAGTTTGGGATCATTAAAGGGATGCAGTAACATTGAATGATATTCAAATTGCAATTTATTGGATTTACCTCATTTTGCCATCATGATTATAAACACATAGGTCAGTCTGGTTTTCCTTAAAAATCGCGGTCTACTTGCTTGCTTTACTTTCGAGATAACTACGATTTTATACTCAAATGTTCTAACCCGTCTCTTGACGCTTTTCAAAACCGCGTGCGTTTCAACACACGTGGTTTTCACCGCATTTCCTGTTGTCAAGTCCCCGTGCCTATCGGGCAGCTACATGTGTGTTTGTAAGCTTGCAACGGAGCGGTATAAATTAATCATGCGCGGCCGTATCCTCGGCCGCGTTTTAAGATAGTAAATGACTTGCATTTGATCTGAAACTTGCAGTAGATTGTTTTTACGGTCAGAGTGATGGAATTCTATTCATTTCGATCTCTTTTACACTTGTTTTTGGAAGTTACTAATTTCCTTTAAGGCTCAGAGCGCTTACATGAAAAATAAGGGTAGGCCTATTATTAATTATTCATATTGAATTATTTTAAAAAAATTACTTAATATACTTAAAATTGAACAATATGACAAAGAATTTATGTGAAGAGCCTTCTTTTCCTACATTTCGATATATGTATTTCGATACAATTCAAAAATTAAGTTTGGGTTGAATATATCATGATTGCATTTACTTCTGAGGTCTGTAAACCCACACTACAAAGTATTTTTAAAGTCCTAAATATATACATTTACACAGGCCTAATCCTGCATTTTACTTTATACATGTACATGTACATTGTACATGTAGGTACAAGGTCATTTTAGTGGCGAGTTTCATGTAATTAACTTCAAAATTTGAACACATTTCAATTAGCAGTATATAATTTAGCTGAGCACATCTTCCATGAAAAAATGGTACAGTGTGTATGTACATACGCTTCGCTACCCCAATATTTCATCGCCCAATTTTTAAATTACATCCTGGTTTGCAAGGACAGACTGGATGAGCCCAGGTGCCTTCTGGTAATTTTGTTTAATGAAGAGAAGAAAACTGATCAGTGCATGAGAAAAGGGTAGCAGGCCAATTTCTGACCAATTTCGGAGATAATTAGATTGTCAATATTTTCTCACATGCCGCTCTTTGCATCATTTATGTAAAATGTACATGAAGCTCAATAAAAGAGGAAAATAGGAAATCAACCAATCTTAACATAAATGTACATATTTCTATTTCCAATATTTGTCCATACATGTCATGTATTTTAAATTGGATACCAAATCACAGAAAATGTGAACTGAATGGACATACATTATGTATAAGTATCAAGCAAAAAAATTACACAGGCCCAGGGCAATTTTTCCAGGGCTGTAAGTACATTGTAAATCAAATTATTACAACTGAAAATATGTACGCAGAGGCGATTTTGCCCCCAAAAGATTGAAAGAGCCCCCATGAAGAAATACATATTTCTTACCCTGACAAGTATAGTGTAAATGATGTTGCTCTAGCTCTACAATGTACAAATATTCATGTATTCCTTATTTCTGAGAATGTTAGTGTATAAATACTTAATTATGCTTATCATACAACCCAGGTATAGAAACCTATAAAGCGAGACTAAATGCAGGCATTACCTTGGGCAGTAGTAAAAGAGCCTACCCTTTCATGACAGGAATCATTTTAAAAGCTTATTTGATCTCCTTTTCTTCAGCAAATTGGCAAGACTGGTATTTTTACTTAATGTTAAACTGAAATTTATCTATTTAAAATGTATCCACTTTTTAAGCATGTTCATCTAGTTAATTTCCTAAGACATTATTGTAACTATAACATATTTTAAATTATCAAGAACGCCAATTTGTCCAGAAAAAAACATTTTTCAGATGTAAGATCATTGCCAATTTAGAGATTTTGATACTATGTACATGTACATGTAACTTGAATTATTTAAATTAATGACACCAAACTGCAAATTGTAACACTGAAAAACTGAGTGCAAACAATTGTTTTGTACTCTCTCTTCATATATCTGGTACATTTTAAAGATCGTATTGATTGTGCGATACAAATTTTTATGTCTATATTATTATTAAATGTCTTTATTATTCATATTACAATCTAGAGAGAAAATTGTCAAGTTCATGCACACAATACATGTAGTTTAGATCTGCAAGCAGTAGAGTGTGCTTCGTACATTTGCAACATCATACAGGGCCATTAGAAACATTTTAATTGTAAATTCGTGAACCAAGTATTAAAGGGATGCAGTAACATTGAATGGTATTAAAATCACATTTTATTAGATTTAGCTTATTTTGCCAACATAAGGGCAATTCCACGTTACTCACGTTACACTTTTTAGGTGCCTTTGCATGTTGTAAGTGTCATAGTTTTTGTTTTGAAAGGTTTGACAGCCTTTCTGTTCTACACTAGATGCCCAAGTCTTTGGTCTATCTTGCAACATTAATAGAATTTTCCTACATACATCTGTTCAGAAAATAATGATGAAAAACTTTCGTTACTCATGTTACATTTTTTAGTCCTAAAAAATGTAACGTGAGTAACGAAAGTTTTTCATCATTACAGAAAGGCTGTCAAACCTTTCAAAACAAAAACTATGACACTTACAACATGCAAAGGCACCTAAAAATTGTAACGTGAGTAACGTGGAATTGCCCATAAACACTTCAAGGTCAGTCTGGTATCTCTTAAAAATTGCAAGCTAATTGCTTGCTTTATCTTCGAGATATCAATGATTTCATACTCCAATTTTATAAACCAACCCCTGATGGTTTGGTATATAAACCCATGTGCTTTTTCTACATACATGTAGCACAACATACACCCATTTCCTGTTGTATAGTCCCTGTCCCTAGCGGCCTGCTGAGCTAGCAGAAGAGGGTACTGGTGTTCGGCTGTATGCTTGGCATTGTTTGTTACACTGTTTTAAGGTAGTAAATGACTTCCATTTGATCTGAAACTTTCAGTAGTTTGTTTTTACTGTTGGAACAATATAATTTTATTAATCTTTATCTAATTGCTCTTGTTTTTGAAAGTTACTCAATCCCTTTAAAATTTTATTGCATTAATACAATGTAGATGACAATGTTTACAAAAATAGGCCAAAACGTTCTGGTGGGTTGACTTTCAGATTTGGATCCTTTCCGTTAAGTTTGTTCCTTTATGTGTACGTGTTGTGATAATGCTATTTAAATTCAGGCACAAAATTCACATGCAGCCAGCCAAGGACTGACACAAAGAAAAGAAGAAAGCATTAGGCTCTCAATTACAAAAAAAAAGTATTAAGAAAAAAGAAGGGTAGAGGGCTTGTGGATACATACAAGTTATTAAAAGAAAGTGGAGTACTGTAGCTATAGAATGGGGAAAGAAAGGGACAGTAGTACAGTCACATGTGTGCTTGCATTTAAAGACAGACAGAAAGAGAGGGGGAGAGGGAGAGGGAGGGAGAGAGAGAGAGAGAGAGAGAGAGAGAGAGAGAGAGAAAGAGAAGGGGCACAGATCTTAAGAAGAAAGATATGAAGCAGAACATACATGTAGCAATAAATAAAATATATGTATGATAGTGATTGGTAACAAGGCAGCGAGATTGAAAAGCAGAAAACGGAATTGTCTGAACAAACATGTATATGTACATGCCCTACATGTGGCAAATTCAGATTACACCAAAGGAAAGAAATTTTTTAGAGAACTTGTTCAAAAGCTAGTAAGGTAATTGAATAAATCAGAAATTAAGAGCCAACGCATAGGGTAAAGATCAATGATGTACAATAAATAAATACAAATCTAGATCTCTTTCTTTGTCTCATTAAAGTATAGGTACATGTACAGTGTATGTACAATTTGAATCGTAATGATCCTCAAAATGGCCACTCATAATCGCCCCCAGACAATATGCCTCGTAGGAAATCCTTTTTAAAGATTTTTTCAGCAAAATTTCTAATGGAATGTGCATTATTTGGGAAGAATGGACTGCTCCAATGGAATGCAATAACAATAAGGTTGGATGATTCTGTACAACACGGTCTATTGACTCCCAGCCCCCACGTCGGAGGGTACCCTACCAGGGAGATAATTTGTACAGAATAAAATGTTATTATCAGGGTCCCCGTCGACATACAACGTTATATTCACAGCTTGTGAGGTCAGGCTTCATGCCTTCGCTGCATTAAGCCATCAGAGCTCATTATAATCTTCAGGAATGGATGTACAATCTAGGAATCTACATGTAAACATAAATTTACAGTAAATAATGCACTGCTATTCTTATTTTATTTCTGTGTTTGTCTGATGTATAAATAATGACATTGTAACTCTTCAATTTAATTGTGGCCATACATGTACATACACTCCATTGTCATGAAACAAACAGAAATGTATCATTAATTCTATTTCAAGGGAAATTGGCTTAATAGAATTATAAAATTATAGAATTGTGGTTTTAATTTTAAAATGAAACACTAGCTGAAATTCAACATTCACTAAATAAAACCCAATGCTCTCTTGGTCAGTACACAATCAAGACACTTACATGTATATTTATGTAAACTCCATATTGCTTTGCTCACTATTTAATACATGTATTAACACTAAAAATCCTTTATGATATCTTTAATTTTTGCATCAATCACAAATTAATATGAAGTATGTTTGAACTGGTTTATTCCTAAATTATTACAGAGCAGAGTTTTGAAAATACACTGAATACAGTGTATGTTTAATGTTATTCTGTTACACATTACACTATATGAACAGAAGTATCTTTAAATGTCAACTAACATTTTTGGCATCCATGTTTGTCCTTTGAGTAGTTGTAAACAATGAAGTATTATTACAAGCAAACATGCCTAATTTCCAAGTAAAGTTCAAGTACATGTACATGTACAGTTGTCCGCAAAATTGTTCATACCCCTGTAGTTTTTTTAGTTTTTTGAGTCGTGTTCCTAACTGAATGCGTTTCATCAAACTTTCTGTTGATAAGTACATGTATGTTACTAACACTTGAACAATTAGGAATATTTTAAATTTTGAGAAATTTGGTATTCTAGGTGTATTTTGTTGACAGATTTACTAAAAACGCCATGTTCATAATTATTCATACCCTATAGGGGTGCCAAATCTAATTTCTTATCTATTCATCTAGATTATGACTTTTTATTTAAATTTTCACCTAAAATAGTTCTTGCGAATGTCCAGAACCATCATTCATGTCTTCCGTGGGTTTTGACCAATGCGTCCTCTGGAAAACGTCCGGGCTGTGTAAGGTTGCATGGTCTTTGAGCCATTTTGTGAGTCTTCAACTTCCCGGACACATTTCTAAGGGGATTCTTGTCAGGTCATCAAATTTTCCTCTCCAGATCATTCATTATGTTTGTCCTTGAACTACTTCTTGACTAACTTGGCCGTATGCTTCTGAACTTCGTCCAGTTGATATGTCCAATGCTGTCCCAGGTAACATTAACAAGCATACTTCTGCAGGTTTTCATCCAGGATCTTAATAAAAATGTCTTCACCAGGATGCCTCCTATTCTGAACAGATTCCCAGTGCTACCCGCACTGATAATCTCCGATAGCAATTCTATGTGAATGCCATGTGTTAAAATCAGGACACTGATCTTTAGATTGAAGGGTTCGCTTTTTTGGGGCCAAATTGAAGAAAGTCCATATCACTCGTAAATTCTAATTTTCTCTCATCAGCTATAATCATGGTCCAAAAGTTAAAATTCTGGTTTAAATGAGCGCAGGAACTGTCCAGAGGCCTCCCGGTGGATCTGACTGCAAAACTGGAGTGTGTATTGAGAAGTGTCTGTTTACATGTACATTGTAGATATCATCTACATGTATGCAGTACTCGCTCATTGGCATCTTCGTCTCTGGCTGGTCAGTGGTATCCATTCCGACTTCGGTTCTGATCTTTGGGTTGTTGTAGGCCTCGCAGTATACTTATTTGGCAATTCAAAGAGGCACCTTGCACTTTTAGTCATACCCATGGAAGCTTTTTCCCCAAGTGTCTTACATCTAGTGCTCATGAAAGAAGCACTTGAGTGTTATGTAAGGGTCTAAAAAGTGTGGGTAGAGCGGCTATTTCATTTCAATAACATTCATATGAATGTTCCTAAGTGAAAAATTCAAAGTCCTGACAAGAAACCAATACTAAAGGGGCTGTCCCACTGGAGGCGATCGTTGCTGCGACAACTGGCGATCTTGCTGTTGTGAGTGTGGTAGCAAGTTGTTGTTGTTGCCTAGCTTAGATAGAGTCGTATGTAGGTTTATAGTCGCCTTTTTAAAGATTGAATCCTTATAATTATGAAATTATCAGGTTGTCGCCACAACGATCGCCGCCTGTGGGACAGGCCCTTTAAGGGGTTGGGAATCCTAAGACTCACAGGATGGCTCAAAGACCATGCAACGTGACTCAGCCTGGAGGTTTTCCAGAGGACACCTGGGCCAGACCCCACAGAAACCATGAGGAAAGACCATAGACTCTTGCATAAACTATTTCAGATGGTTATTTGAAGAAAATAATAGGTATTTGTGGTTATTTGATAAGAAATTGGACTGGGTATCCCTAGGGTATGAATAATTATGAACATGGTGTTTTTCGTAAATCGTCAATAAAATACCCCTGGAATACCAAATTGCTAAAAATGTCAAACATTGCTAATTGTCCAGATGTTGGTAACATACTGATCACCAAAAAATTTGACGAAAGTTATTTATTTAATTTAAGCAAAATTGAAAAAACTTAAAAAACTACAGGGGTATGAAGAATTTTGCGGACAACTGTATACATGTATGTAACCAGGTGCATGTATGTTACATTTATCATTTAGAAATATGTAGGCTTACATGTACATGGATTTCAAAGAAGACATTAGAAATGTTAGAAATGAATGAAGGTTAATAGTTTTGGTAAGAAGTTATATAATAATAATAATAATACATGAGATTTTTATAGCGCCATTTTCCATTTACAAAAATGCTCAAGGCGCTTTTACAAAGTAATACAAAGAATAGTACACAAGGATGAATGTCTGTCTTCAAGAAAAAACACAAGTGAACAAATAAGACTTAAGATTCGTCTTGAACGTTTCCAATGAGGATGAATCTTTCAGCACCTGTGGAAGTGTATTCCACAGGGCTGGACCGGCATGAGCAAAAGCTCGCTCCCCCCATGATTTTTTTGACAAGGGAATTTGCAAAAGACCAGAGGAAGACGACCGTAAGGTTCGTGTGGGTTGGTTTTTAATTAATAAAGATCTATTGTACTCAGGGGCTGTTTCATTGATGATATGGTAGACCAAAAGTAGTATTTTGAAATTGATACATTCTTTTACGGGCAACCAGTGGAGATTTTGCAAAATCGGTGTGATATGACTTCGTCTGCCAAACCATTATTTCTTACACATAATAGATTTATGTCAGAAATCTATTACCGGTACACTAAAGGTTTCTTCCCTATCCATGCCTGTGCAATTGTTTTATAAAGAAAAATTACATGCAGCTCATTTAGCTAAGACCCAGACTATTGATTTTAAACATTTTTATTGTAATATTTCCCACATTTAAAATTGATTTCTAGATATCATTTATCAGTCCACCCGCAGCGCTTTGGAAATCGCTCGTTTTTATGCAAGTCCTATTCATGAGTTTGTGTGTTTGAATACGTAATTAGCAGCTTGTACCCCTGTCTTTGTGCGGTTATAATTCTGCATAGAAATGACTATTTGACATGAAATTTTCGGCATTAATATATCATACTATCAAAATATATATTCCTTAATAAGAAAGAAAATATGTCGTTCAAAATAGTAGAAATTGTTGGATATATTTTGCGTTAAAATCCGTTTGGGAATTTTTTTGAATAACTAGCCTCAAATACGCTTTATTTTCAATGATTCGACGAGAAAATAGGTTCATAATCTTCAGCAACTCTTCAGCTTTCCAAAAATACACCAAACATGGTATTTCAAGATTTATACCAGTCAGGAGCTAGCTAAATGTGCAGCAAATACAAAATTGCTTCAATAACTGCGATCTGATTGGCTGGTCTGATTTTGAGTGTGATTTGATTGGCTGATGCGAATCTCACCACGCACCAAAGGTCACTGCGCGGTCAGGTAACGGCTCCCATGTGTTTCAAAATCCCCGCTCGCATCAATCCTTGATTCACGCAGCCAATCAGAAAGCCGCATTTTCTGTATTTTGGACTTGCTTTATATTTTGCTAACTCCTGACTGGTATAAAAAGTAAAGGATATCAAAAGTTACTACGTTTTGAAGCTAAGATTTCATTCTTTCCAAATATGTAATTTTCTTTTGGAATCATGCAAAAATAACTACTTTTTTTGTCACTTTTACCGAACTGAATACATGTTTTTGTTCCATATCTTTCACCAATACTTTTACAATATTCAGATATGATAAAATACCATAAAATGTGCATGATAGGTAGGTTTAGAATTTCTTCTTTCTAAATATGTAAGAATCAGGAAATTCCGTTCACAAAATCAAAATCTACAAGAGTTGCAAAATCTCAGTTTTAGCCCGCACAGGTCCGCACAGCTCCGCAGAGTGCAGATAGAGGACTTGGAGAGTTGTATAAAAATTGCACTCTTGGCTTATTATAGCTCACGCTGCCCTCGGACTGTTATCAAGCAATATACAGCTTGGGGGGATTATAAGACCAAGGACCTTTTCATACATTTTATGTAAGGGTTTCATCTTTCCTTCTAAAGATTGCTTTAAGAATTCAAAGAGATCTCTCTTGTTGACTGGCTTGTGTCTCTGTCTTTGATTTCATTTTTAAAATTCATAGCACTTCTTCTTCTTCTCGAGTCCTTTCTCTCATTGTTCTGTTTGATTGTATAATTACACTGAAACCCTGTATGAAAAAGAGAGCTCTTTTTCTAAAATAATAATAATAATAAAATTTATTTAAAAAGGGTAAAAGGTTATCATTTTTGCACAAGGTGTGCAAAATCACATCAGATTTAACCTCGTAATATCTACACTACATGTACATGACTCTTGAACTATTCTTTTGATGCTTTGTATGTTTGTATTGATTGTTATTGTTAAATAGTGTTACATATTCTCTGTTATTGCCCTGCATGTATGTAATTCCACATGACCTGGGGGGCATTTCATCAAAGGACTTGTCAGACATTTTATCCAACAAATTTGCTCTCAGCCAATCAGATGCAAGCATTTCAGTAGCTTGTAACAGCTTGTCGGATAAAACGTCCGACAAGTCCTTTGATAAAATGCTCCCCAGAGCTAATAGGTTTCAGTTCCTTTGTTCAATGTTTTATATCGCAATAAAGTGATGATTCTCTCTTTAAGTCACCTTCTTCTTCTTCTTTAGTTGAATTCCTCCAGTGCTGGAGAACTTCGGGATTATGATGATACGCAGAAAGGTTGAGAAATTGACGATAAATTACAGCATATGAAGAGGACAGTACAGGTACAAGATACAGACTATACAATTTGTAAGAAGGAATTACAAATGAGTGTTAACAATTACAGAGTTCACAGCAACTGTACGTTTAGCATGCAAGAGAGACGGGAACTGGAGGGACAGGGTGTGATGGTTTGGTGTTGGCTCTGAAGTAATAGAAGGCAAGTCAGCATCAGTACCAAGGAGTATGAGTATCCTTATGATGAAAATCATTATGTCATAATGAATTCAAACTTTGAAAGCTCATATTTTGAGATTGACCAAAACATAGTGCTGTACTATTTCTAGCTTTTGGAAATTGGATATGGGTCCTAAATTTTAGATGCATACTCTAGCAGGGGCCTTTGTAGGGTTTTATATGTTTGTATGGCCTTTGTCTTTCTGTCTGTCTGTCTGTCTTAAAACTAGCTCTTCTGCCAAACCCTGATCTTACACTACAAGACTCCAGTATCCTAACGACCATTGCCCTTCAATTTATCCTCAAAATCCATACTATACGTGCTACCACAACCCAGCTGTGACAACTTAACAAGAGCAAGCCTACTACAGGAGGATCTCCAACCATAAATGGAGGAAGAAGAAGAAGAAGAAGAAGAAGTATGTACATGTAGGACAGCACATGATGTTTCTTTGGAGAAAGCATCTGTTGTTGTTCGCTTTCTTCAATTCAATAATGGTCTTTATTTGAACAATGCTTAGCAGCCAATGGCTGAATTTTGCATGTTTACAATCATTTCAAGTATACATTTGATATCACATTAGGGCCTACATGAATAATAATAGTTTTTGAAAATATGATTTTCATACCATATTTTTATATAGCTTATTACACATAAAGATAAAGTAACAAGATGTTGCATTATAAAACAGAAATATACATTAAAATCCAAGAGAGACAAAAATGAATAAATAAGATTCTTGTCTATGAAAAATATTTGCGTTATTTCCTCAATATATAGTACTCAAAAGGTGGTAATATTTTTCAAATTTTAAACAGAATCATATTTTAAAGTTCGGGTGTTGCAAATTTTAAAAAGTCCCGCTATTAAGCACATTTGTATGCTACGGCACAATTATTCATTAGATTCAGCCACGTTTTTATGACAAGAAATATACAGGATTAAGATTCAAGAGAGGCTAAAACTAATAAAATGAGATTAGTGTTTAAGAAAAATGCTTGCGCTATTTTCCAAATATGATATGAATGAATGAATAAAGGCACGCTAGCAGCACCACTACGTGGGACTACTAGCAAATACAGTGACACTGTGTAGGTGCATAACTACATTTTTGTATTAATATTTTCACAACAAATGTATATTTTTACGTACCAATTATCCTTCTTGTTGCCTATAACCTTTTGGGGGTCTGTCTCCACTCGATGTCATCAGAAAGGTTTAAAGTTGGATAGATCCAAAATAAATTCCGGTTTCTGTAGCGACGAATGCAATGTACTGCATGCAATGCACTTATATAACTTACGTCTTATGAGGGCGCTGTGCGGTGTAATTCAAGCCCTAATAAATACAGGGCCTTGGGGTAATTCGTGGAGTAAGTCGAGTAAGATTACTTCGGTGATAGGCCAGCTCACTACCGATCCATTAAAAACTCATTGAGCTTGACTTAGTTTTTCTCCAAAGCTGAGAGATTTATATTTAAATTTTTTTAATAACCATGTAATGTTTTGCACATAGCAGGCCCTTAAGTAGGATTTTTTACGGGTGGGTTCGAAATCTGCAAAAGTGGACAAAAAGGTACATCAAATTTTTTTGACATCACGTCTGGCGATCAAAAAGTACATCAGATTTTTTTCCATGTTTATTATGGCCGCGTGATAAGTGGGGGGGGGGGGAGGGGGGGGGGGGTAGGTATTAATTTTTTTTTTTGCCTTCGTCCAACAAAAGGTCATCTGTTATCAGCTATAGGGGTAGGGTTGGGGGTCAATCGTCCGCTCATCGATTTTTTTTTCTTCTTCTTTTTTTTTTCCTTCCTTTTTTTTTTTTTTTTTTTTTGCTAGGGGGGGGGGGGGCCGGGCCCGTCGGGCCCCCCCCCCCCGTATCCGCGCCTGGGAAACGACAAGGAAAAGAATACGAAAGAGGAAAAGACAAATTAAGGACAAGAATAATAAGGACTTAAAAAAGACTGACAGTTTCAAACCAGACGTCATAGATGTATTTCCAAGAAAATTCCCTTTACTGTTCTTGCTTCAACTAGAACAATGTCAACAATTGTACTAGTCTTTCAGTTTTTCTACCCAGTGATGGATTCAGTAAGTACGATTATATCATGTGGGTCAGCGCAGACGACATAAAGTAAATTACGGTGGTCCGAGTTTGTTTTAAAAAATGCCGATTTTCTCAGGGTGAAGTTGATTTGCGACGACTCTTAACAATAGCGCCATAGCTGCACACAGTACACGCATTGGAGGCGCTTTTACTACGTACGTGACACGCACCAGGACCAGCGGTGAGTTTCTCTTTATTTTTCTATTCTTTCATATAGTATAAATCCCCTCTAACTTATAGTAATATAGTCTGTATATAAGTTATCAAAATTATAGCGCTATCGTCCTAAATTCTTAGCTATAACCTAATATCTGGTCTACATTTTTTCCTACAACGAAAAGTACCTTATTCAATACGAGGTCAATATATACTTCTGTAGATATTGATCTCGTACATATGAGTGAATAAAGGGTAAACAGGTAGAGCCTAGAGGGTAAATATGTTAAGAAATATATTTAAAAAAAAAAACATTCAACAATCATATAGTCATGATAGTCTGTCTTGTTTTGATACTCACAGTGTATTACTATTATAACAGACATAAACTGCACAAATAAACTACAATACAATCATGTTTACTGTTGTAAATATTTTTCATTACAATAACACCCACGAATATCAGTACGTGGGGCAGGAAGCCAACACCCCGCTTAGTAATAATACCCACGAAGCTATACCCATATGTACACAGAGCCATACGGCTGCGACAGCGTAAAGTCAAACAGCTGACAGCCAAAACCACCTGTGAAAAAAGACGATTACTTTTCGACTTACCAGTTTCTGTTTCGGGTTCTATAGCACTAAGAGGGCAAGGTAGATGGAGGACAAATAATACGAACAGCAAGCTTATAAATATGATATGGTTAGCCATGGTTTGTTCCAAATAACAGCAAAAATTGTATCAGTTTCCACGGCAAAATTCCAATTTAAACATCCATGTTTCAGCTCTGGTGGTATTGAAGAATGTGTGCTGAGCGAGCGCTACTGGCGTACAGCTTGAATGAATGGAGCGAACGACAAAAACATAGGGTGCGGAGTACTGCAGTGCAACTCGCTGCACTTGTGCTGGCATACACTACCGGTACATTGCACACACATTTCTGTGTGTAATAGCTACCACTGACACCAAGAAAATGCGAATCGCGGCGCCACCTCTCTAGTATATGGCGCCAATGGAGTATGGTGTTACACGATAATTTGAAGGTCCCTAAACCTTGGAGTTGGGTTTTAATCCTTGATAGACTATTAAAACATTATCAATGTCATATTTTTATCCTTAATTATATTCACCTCGAAGCCCTTTCATATTAATTTTATATATAAAGTGTGGCATTGTCGGCCGGGGATTGTCAGAACATCCTGTATTATTATTATGTTGACCTGGGGTTCGAACCAATGACCTTCGTATCTCTGTGGTATGGTCTTTAAAAACCACTTAAAGACGATACCCAGATGGTTGGTTGGGTGAGAAAAAAAGACAATGAGACAAAGAAAGAGAAAGAGAAAGACAAAGAAAAGGGAGTGTAGAAGCAGACAAAGAAAAATGAAGTTCACATCGAGAACAACTCAGAAGTGATAGTAGTAGTAGGGGGTGAACATGACTTTTTTTTGACCGTCCAATAATTCTTCACCATTCAAATACATTCGTCATGTTCGTGGGAGGGGGGGGGGCTGTCCTTCACTCGGGACGCGCATCGAATTCGTTTCTGTACTATTTTCTTTCATTTTTTCACCGGCGTAGGGAGCCAGATTGTCAACTTTTTTATTTTAAGGCATTTTATTCTTAATTTGAGGCTGATGTCTGGGTTGTCCCCCTGCATTTGCACCTGGAGTCAGTCTTCAATTTCCAGCTCATTTTTTTTTTACTGCTGAAAACTAAGTTAATCAATTATAAATGGAGATAACTTATAAAGTGCAAAACACACTGTTTTCAGTTGTTTTATAATGACTGTTTATCTTTATTTTATGGTTTATAGGATACATCAGTTTTCTTTTCGTAGGACCTAGATGGAAGAGAACTTTATACAGTAGAGTAGAAAATGATTTTATCAAAATCTCTCCAACTCAAATACAACTTCAGCAAAGCTTAAACTTAGGCATATACTATCTAAATCCTCATGGTGATACTCTTTGGTAATTTAATTCAATAAAACTACTCAGGAATTCACAAGAGCGTTAACGTTTAATAATTAATTTGAATAATGGACCTGAATCCATACGAACATACTGGATTTCGGTTTACTATTCAAGCCATTCGCATCGCTCCCGTGGATAACTGGGTTCGTATTACGAAGTCATGTTCTCTTTTGTGACGTATCTCAAAGCTATAACACAGTAATTGTATTTTCAGGGCGCTGTGTTCGAACATAATTATGTTTCAGATTTAGATATAGTCACGTTAGGATGTTTTCAAAAACATTTTTGTTTTTCTCTTATTTTAATTTTGATTGGTGACACGTTTATAGAGACTTTCTCCTGCTTTGTTTTTTTGTAGTTTTGTTTTGGGGGTTTGTTTGTTTATTTGTTTGTTGTCGTTGTTGTTTGTTGTTGTTTTTGTTGTGTTTGTTTGTTTGTTTGTTGTTGTTTTTTTTGCTCTTCTTTTTTCTTTTCTTTTCTTTTCTTTTTTTTTTTTTTTTTTTTTTTTTTTTTTTTTTTTTTTTTTTTTTTTTTTTTTTTTTTTTTTTTTGCTGTATAGTATAATACGAAATGGAAAGAAGTAGAGGGGAAGCAGAACAAAACGAAAGGAAAATTTCAGTAAAGGTTTGAAAAAAACCTTAATATGTCAATAATTGTTTGCCGATATTTTTCATCACCTTTATTAATAATCCATTCTTTAATCAAGAAATTACAGGGAAAATTTAGCTCCCTTGGACGACCCATACTCACACATACGTTATATATTATTCATTTTCTTTGACGGAGGCAATAACGCGTTCCTTTATTCAAATATGCCTTACAGTTCTAAAGAGATTGGTTACTTGGCAACCATATCTTACATTATTTAACACAAAGTGTCGATATGCGATCAATGTTTGAAGCAGAGTTGAGTTAAAGAGAGCTGTAAATAATTCGATGACGTTGGAAGAAGATTATGAAATCTTGTTTCGCGTTACTCTGGTCTTGTTTGTACTCGCTATCGCCTATCAGTAACTAGAAGCGGTAATACCTCTTGCAATGTTTGCAGAGCGCAGGGTTTTCCAAGCGAGCGGGAACTGAGAAAGATGTAATATTTCAGGAAAGGCAACAGCTTATTGAAAGATTCTGATAAGAGGGTGATTTACAATACATCCATATTCAGAGTAGCCTGCATTTCTCCTTCACTGTTAGAAAAATGTATTTTTACAGCAATGTGGTGGCAGTAGAGTCGCCATAAATTCAGATGTAAGAAAACAGTTTTGTTATTAACTTATCTTCCGAAAATCTATGAGAGAGATTTGAAGGAAAAAAAAAATATGCGGAAAACATATATATTTTGTATCTCTCATATATCCGGAGGGGGAAAAAATTTGCTATTTTATATCAGATAGGCCTATGGCAACTTTGCTGACACATGTTAAGTAGAAATACAGATTTTTTAAAAAATTTTTTTCATTATTTTTTTTTACAGTGATGTCTGCCACAAAACATTTTTTTTAAAGAATTTTTTTTATATAAGATGGATGATTTGACTTGTATATATAGAGCCCCATGAAAGCAGGTGTATAGTTGAGTAATTTACATTTTCAATGATAGATTAATATGACCGAATTGGTTAAATATCCTTTAGAGGAATATAAATCCTTAAATGGCTCTTTGAAGAACATTAGGGGTTCCCCCTGACTGTTTAAAGAACCCTTTCATGAGATCGCATGTACTGTTTTTATTTTTGAAAGCTCAGCAACTTGAAAATGATACAATAATAACGTGCCCTTGGGTCTACGACAAACATATTACTATCAAAGTAATATTATGTAATGCCATTTTTTTTTTTGTCTCTTAGGTTTGTTGTTTTTATTGTTGAGTTGTGTTTTTTTTTTTCTTGATTTGTCGCTGTTGTTTTTGTTGTTGTTGTTGTTGTTGTTGTTGTTTGAGGTGTGGTAAAATAGGGGATTGGCCATGACAGGCCAATGGCCTTTGTTAACCTCCGCATCCACCACATTTTTTCACCGTTCTTTCTCTCACCTTTCTTTCTTTTACATAATTATGTTATCTTTTGACGTACTGGTAGTTTAATATTGTTTGATTCTTCATTGATTTGTATTATTTCTCTGATGTGTACTTTTTAAGAGATGTTAAATAAATTAAATTGAATTGAATTGAATAGAAAGTATACCCCCACCCCCACCCCCACTCACACACACACACACACACACACACACACACACACACACACACACACACACACACACACACACACACACACACACACAATCCCCTTACAATTTTACATGGCACTGTCAGGATACAGCATTTTTTTAAACCAAATTTAGATACGCCACAGTTTGAAAACATACCCAAACATAGAAAACATGCTGGTCGAAATATTTTCGTTGTGGAATTATCATTGGTTCGTTATCTTTTACTAACAAAATTAGGGCAGTTTGCGTCATCTCGATGATAATGGGTAAGTACCTACACTGTTATGACCAATTAGCGGATAAGCATTGCTTTATCGGCAATGTATCAAAGATTTCAAGATCCATTTTTAATGAAGGCTATTGTAAAATGCACATTCTTATAATGGATGTCAAAAAGCTCAGTGGAAACAAATTGATATCAAACATATCAATATTCCCTCTCTTTTTTTGGGGGGGGGGGGACTTCAGCGAATAATCATTTATTTATTAATTAAGAAAAATAATACTCAAAAGTGGTATAGTTACTTAAACTTCTGAAATTACTAAGTTTGTTCTTTCTGTCAGGCTTGAAATGTATCCTTTTAATATTGGCTATATCTAATATCCGTGACTATTTTATATAGGATTTCCCGGTCAATTTCAAACTCTTGCAATCGAATTCGTTTATGTTCATTCAATTTAAACGATACCTCATTGATTCGGTCAATTGAATTTACCTTTAGATTTTTAATCATGATCATATTTCACATTTCCGACGAAAGTGCTTGTAAGAAATGTCAAATTGATCAGAGATAGTTTAAACTCGACCGGGAAAACCTATACTAATCGCTTGGTATCTTTTCTTTATTTAGCTTAAAAATGAAATTATTTTTGTAATCTGTAAAATTGAAAGAAAACATATAGCATGACTATAGTTTCCAGATTTGTGATACTTGCAATTGCCTTCAGGCGAGATTTACAGAAACGATTTGACATTTAAGTGTCCTCGTCTACTTTGAGGCATAATAGGTGTTCTTTATGATGCGTCAGAATGGAAAATGTGCTTTTTTCTCTCTCTCTCTCGAACTTGAAAGTGGGACAGTTTCATAACCTTTACACGCTGTGTTTTAATGCATATGTGTATTGAGCTGACCATTTTGAAACATTAATACATACAAGAGCATGTATATGTATATTTTGCAACTATTTTTTGGTGCATCAAACAAAGTTTAATAGTGTTATGGTATGGTCACAGTGTAGGCCTACTCATCGAAGATTAAAGGTGTACAATATGATCATTAAATGGCTTAACCCCCCCCCCCCAAAAAAAAAACAACAAAAAACAAAAACAAAAACAAACAAACAAACAAACAAACAAAACAAAACAACAACTACAACAACAACAATAAAAAAAAGAAACAAACATACAAATGAAATATATTCTTTCACACGCCCCCAAATAAAAAAATTTAAAAAAAACACGCCACTAACACCGATAACAACAACAACAACAACAACAACAACAACAACAATAACAGCAATCAATTTGTTTGATTTGCCGGCTGTCTGTAACCTCATTGTCTTATGTTAAGGGATATCAAAACGCCCCATACTCTGTTGTAAGTTAGATTTGGTTTAATCTTGAAAATGATATATCTTAAAATGCACCTGCCCCTTTTTAAATAATGAAACTATATTTTCCCCTTCATAGCATGGCATGCTTCGTGATAGAGACAACAGTTGGTGACTTTCCGCTCAGTCGATTTTTTGCCATTAAATTATTTTCTTCGACGTTTGACATTTTAGCTTGATCTGATTGACACGTTTGGATGCTGTTCGGTTATTAAAGTTGACACAGAAATCTGGAGAAATCTTTGACCTCGGTAAGGTCACAGGCAAGATCAAAACAGACTATTTTTTAGTTATGAAATTAATCTATCCTTGTCGCACTTTCATAACGAAATAAAATAAGTCTTATACTTTTGATTTTGATTTTGATAAGATCGATATCTAGCTTCAACATTTATGTTAATTTTATCTATTGTCGACATTATTATTTCTGCAGTACGTGTACTTTATTTTGTGCCCTTGTTGTTGTAGTCGGATGTAATAGTAGAACTCTCTTCTCTCTAATGTAATAATGTTATAGGTATTCTTGTGCATTTGGGAACTTTTATTGCTTGATTTGATATATCATTTTTTTCAATAAATTGATACTTTTCAGCTTTGAATTCAGCAGGTGGTGGTAACAGAGTTGGCGGAGGGGGGGGGGGTAACCTACTTTCTTGGACAAGTACCCCTCTGAAATCTTATCACACGTACAACTACATTACAGGAAGTTGGAGCAATATTCATTACGTGTTTCATACAATCATTTATTTTTATTTTGCTTTTTACAAATCTCATAAAATCTTGAGTGAGAAAACATGGAAATTACATAATAATCAAATAATTATTTGTTAAACAAAATATAATCCTTCATGAAATAAAACTTTGAACATGATTTATGTCCAGTAACCGTTTGTTTATTTCATTCTTTGTCACTTGATGACATCAAACCAGTCTTCTAAGTGAAATGCCGACTATAATGAACCCAACCGGCGAAGTATTGTGGAAAATTAATTGAATTATTGAGTGAAAAATAATACGTGGTGAGAATCGATGCTACGCAGAAATGTAAAAATTATTTTGTTAACACGTGTGACCCAGGTAAAAGTACAGCCGTTAGAACAAATCATCTGAAAATGTTACTTGGCTTATAAAATTCCCCCCCATTTACTTTTTACCAAAAAAAAAAAAAGAAAAAAAAGAGGATAATTTATGCTTTGATTACCATGACTTATTTTAAGTATTTATTTGTTAATTCATTAAGAAAAATGGAAATTTGAATTGAATTGACCATAGGCCTATACATCTTTAAACTCTTGACCCATAACATACAAGATCGGCTAAAGCAAGAAACAAATAAAACTATGCTTCAAATTTGCTTCATAAACCCATTTTCTTATGGGATTTTTCACCATAAAGTATATCCTGTATAGCGCATACATCAAAAGCAACCACTTCTTATAATAGTGTGCCCTTACTAATGTTCTTAAGCACATAGTCATTAAAAAAATGATAATAATAATGAGGAAAGAAAAGAATAAAGAGGGGCCATAATTCTGGGGTCAATTGGGTCCATGGCAGATATATTGCAATATTTGAACCTAAATGGTGTATGACCATGATGACCCCCATTTACCTGTTGGGGTGTTACAACTCTTTCACAAAGTTACGAACGGTTTTACGAACGACTGGAACATGTTCGTTGGTGCTATTCTAATAACATTCTCAATCCACAAGAAATGATCATTAGATTTTGTGAAGTAATTCGTGACCTAACGAACGACTTGATGAAACACCCCTGGAATGGGGCCAATCTTGGAACAAAGGGGTCATATGAGAAGATGGCATGCTAGATGTTAGTTCAGCTCTGAATGATGCAGCTAAAAATTACACGTGGATTACCATTTAATGAAAACAAATGAATTTTCATTAAAGTCTGTGACGTCATACATGTATACGAAAGAAAAAAATATATATAGTAGAAAAGTTTGGTGGAATCTGCAAAGTTATTTGAAATCCATGTATACTAAATACCAAAGTAGTTACACGTTTTCTTCCGATCCTCTGAGTTCTTCAAAAGCCTGTTCCAGTTTTTGGCGGTCAGTTTTTCGATAGAAAATGGTTTCCAATTCATGTATCTTTTCATTGATGATCGATATCTCTTTGGAGAGTTCTGATCGTTCGAAGGCAAGTTGATTTGATCGGCTGATCGATTGCCGCGTATCTTCGTAATCTCGCTCCAACTCTGCCTTCTCCTTCTGCCGAGCTACCAACTCCTGTTCGTTCAACTTCAAACTCCTGTTCAGAGACTTCAACTTCTTCGACAGTATCTCGACATCTTTCCTCACGCCTAAAATGCTGTCAATGTCTTTTGAAAAGTCCGCAACATCTTGGTTCTGGAAGATCAAGCGTTTTCGCTCCAGGATGTCGTGTTCTCCTTGCGATTTCTCGTGGGCCATCCCGCGATTCTGCTGACCGAGCTTAGCGATCTCCTGATCGAGTTGTTTCATGCGCTCTCGCATCTCCCTGGTTCGAACACGGAGTCGTCGCTCGACAATGGAGCTCAAGATATTGGAATGTTCGAGCTCAATGGTGTTGTATTCCTCCTGTTTTAATCGCTGAAGACGCTTCGTCTTGATCAACCTGAATTGTATATCTTCGAGGTAAATCTGGTCGTTGGCACGCCATTTTCCTAGGAGATGGATGGTGAAGTAAAACTTCTGGAAGAGATCAGGGAAAAGTCGAAGCACTGGGAATCGCTTAGAATCCACACTTTCTGCGACTTCAAGAGAGAACTTGTCCGCACTAAACAGCTTGATGTTGACTCCAGCATGCGCGTCGGTTAGCAGCTGATCAATGCCATCCAAGGTGGATTTGAGTTCCAGGTTTGTGCTTCGAGCCCATTTAAGATCAAACTCACCCTCCAAGGATTGGTAGTTCCTGCAGAAAGTCTGGACAACGCCGTAGAGATCGCGTGCTTCGTCCAGGAGATCCGCAAGGGCTTTGGCGCTGCGGGTGAACGCCGTTGCGAATGTCTGGATGTCTTTGGAGAATCCTGCATCTCGGACACCTCCTGGGCGTCGTACCTCCATGCAGGTCCTGATGAACAGGTCCAACTCCTGCATTCCTGCGATCCTGGGGATCATGCTCTTGATGCGCTTCACGCGATGCTTGCTCTTGAAGATCTCCT
Source organism: Paracentrotus lividus (assembly GCA_940671915.1). Classification (NCBI taxonomy): domain Eukaryota; kingdom Metazoa; phylum Echinodermata; class Echinoidea; order Camarodonta; family Echinidae; genus Paracentrotus; species Paracentrotus lividus. The sequence continues at coordinate 3,267,331 of CALNVZ010000649.1, read as the reverse complement.
CGACATGGAGCAGGAACTGGATGGGTTCGATGCCACCATAAAAGAATTTCTCAATCTTGGTAGCGAGACGAGTTTTCAAGAGCTTCAGCTCTCGATCTACGTAGTCATATACCTCATGGACGTTGTTCGGGGGATCATCCCCTTGCCAGCCCGGAGAGGGCATGGTAGCTCAGTGGTCTTGTTTAAGTCACGGTAGGCCAACAAGTTTGGTGATGAATGTTCCAGAAGATCGAGAATCTGCGAGGAAAGATCTTCGTTCCACTCGCTGGCTCTGTAAACGAAAAGAAAGAGATGATATCATTAGATTATTATGCATTCGAATGTTTTAGTGATCAAAACGAAAATAAAAATCGCGCACCCGTTTCTTAAACTTGTAACAGTACAGCACATTTTCTTCAGACGTAACCATCTTGATCTCTCCATAACAAATTGCAAGATATATCTGTCGCAATTCTAGAAATTTTGGGGAAGGGCGGGTGTAGGCTACTTGGCTACTTTATGCAGCCCTGTTTGGTTGTCGTAAGTAGGCTTTTGAGTTTGTGATCTCCAAAATAGTGCTAAGCGGATTTCTGCCATGTTAGGCAACGGGTTTTATTCAAAATTACGTTTCATGATAATCAATTTTAGAGTTATCCGTTGTAAATTAGTTATGAAAAAGGGCGGTGATATGAAATGTGAACAAATGTGACGTATAATCATTTAAATTCATTCCATCATTGGATGCAGGGGGGGGGGGGGGTGGCTGGCTGTTGCCCTATTTTTATCTCAGTATCGACACCCCTAAATTAGTCTAATAATGTCTCTGACAATAGTTATAGAGCGCGTTGTTAGGAATAAAATGATTCGTGATTCCGAAAGAAAAATAGATCAGAAAAATAATATTTTGAAGAAAAAGTAATTTAAATATAGGTGATGATGGAGTGATGTGTCTTGTAGGTGTTGCACGAACAATCTTCCCATAGAGTGTCGCTAAGTGATGTTCAACGTGGCTCATAAAATACTCGATATTAATTACACAGTGCTTAATTTAGTTCATTAATATGGAGATCATCAATGTCCAACCTTGTCTGCGCATCAGCTGAATGCACTAACGATAACCTTAACGCTGGTGTTCCATTTAACAAATGAATAATAAATATGTTTTGGAAATGTGATAATAATATGTTGTCATACATATATGGTTAATATTTCGTATTAATGCATGGTTTCCATTGTCAAAGATCCATTTTTCAAATAAATAATATATATGGGAAAAATATGATAATAATGTGGTGTCAAACGTCATTTATCATGATCAACTATATTGTTAAAAATGTCATATTCATTTTAAATGCAGTAAATGGATAAACTATAATTTTTAAAAATGTAATAAATAATATTAATTTTGTGCAAATCCATAATCTTTAATTTACTAGATGTGGAATCAACATTCTGTTAATCAAAAGTCATATAATACAAGAATAAAATGCTTTTGATATGACACCATTTATAAATGTCTACTTACCATCAACTTAATAAATTGCTGTCCATCAAATTGTGAAAACTTTCTGCATCGTCTTCAAAATATCACCAGTCAATTTTCCTTTCCAAACGCACAGGAATATCTCTCACTTGTTACAAAATTGTAATTTCCGTAAGGTAAAATTGTAAGTAATTTCGATATGAAAAACATTATTTGAAAGTTACATTATTGCGCGTATTACGGTGCTGTGATAACCTTGTAGAAATAGCTTTCCACTCCTACTTTGTATATCTCTTTGTTGTTGTGGATACGTAGAGCATTGTCTTCTGTACTGCTATAGTAAAATGAGGAGTTTGTGGCACCCCTCTGATAAATACAATAATTGATTTTTTTTTATTTCGAGATGATATATAGGACGGGCCATAAGGTAGGGAGGGGCAATTTTGTTATAACCGTAAGACAGTAAAGTTTTTGATCTGTTCCGAGACGATTAAAACCGAGTTCCTGTGAAGCACATTTTTGTTGTCCCTTTTTTTATAATTTGGCTTACATTCAGGATAAACTATAATCTTAGGAATACAAAATGACTTGGCGGACATTGGCACCCCTACTCTGTCTTTAGTTCGTTCTTATTTCATTCCTTGATATTGATTATTTTCAAAATGGCGCAAATCCCAATCAATGATATCGAATCTTCTCTAAATAAGTTGGCGGCTTAGTGGCAAACCGCAAAAACCCTCCCGATACAAGTATAATTATTGATTTGTTCTATAAGTTCGACAGGGTAACATAGCGCTGGCAGGAAGGTGAACATATTCTCATTTCGAGACGTTTCGGCTAATCACAAACGACTGTCAAGAAAAAAAAATCGACTGAATAACTTTTAATTGCAACACATTTTTAGATGTTTTTTTTTTAGTAAAAACTTTAAATAAATATATTTTAATTAGGAGCGGGGTGGTCGACGACATGTTGTTTGTGATTTTTTTTTATCGTCTTTTTGTTATAAAGGAAAATGTGGGGCCTTTCCCCGTCTCCATTTTGCATTTTTTGGGCGCCTTTTTTTTGGGGGGGGGAAGAGGGTCATCTTTGGCCTTCCTCGTTTTGCGATTAAAAAAAAAAAAAAAACCTGACTACTACAAAACATTTTTGATTAGGGAGATCTACGATTGCATCAATTTCTTATGAGGATTCATGGCTCATCAAAGAGGCAAGTGTGCATCTACTATGTATCGAATCCAGGACCTTCTGGATACGAGACCGCTGCTCTGGTACTGAGCCATAGCTCTAATCATTCAATGTTATTTCCCCAACAAAAATCGGATCATAAATTTATTGAACATTTAACAAAAACCATGATAAGGAAGAGGATGACGATGATGATGATGACGTCGTGGATAATTATGATAATTAACATGATGAGGAGGAGGAGCAGGAAGGGAGGATGTTGCTCTTTTTGTTGATGATGTAGAAAATGATGATGATGATGATGATTATGGTGAGGATGATAATGAGGATGTTGTTGTTGATGATGATGATGATGATGATTATGGTGAGGATGATAATGAGGATGTTGTTGTTGATGATGATGACGATGACGATGACGATGACGATGATGGTGATAATGAAGATGAAGTTGCTGATAATAATGATGATATTGATGATAATGATGATATTGATGATAGTGCTGATGAAAAGAAAATGAAAAAAGTTCTTGTCGAGAATGGTGGTAAAACTGATAATATGAATAAAACAAAGAAAATGCCTATAACAAAAGAAATCGTGGATGGAGGAAAATTGTGATAACCGTTTATCATTTCGTGAATCCATCATTTCAGAAAGTGCTATTCCCGTAACTCCCAATATACATCAGCTACATTAAAAGTTTATCTCGACCGGCGACAGGAAAGAACGTTATACATGATGTATTTGATATTTTCGGATAAAACGAGGGTTGGAATTTAATATCCAAGAAAACATCATGTACGGGCCATTATTTCCATTTACTTCGTCCACTACTTCACGAAGCCGTTCCCTGCGTGACGTAATTCAATGTCGTCATTATTGGTTGCCATGGGGACATCATGATTGCGCAGCTAGGAAAACGTCCAGCTGTCCTCATTGGTGCATGGTTTATGATTGCCATTAACATGGTGACCTGGACAAGAAAATAGATTTCACTCAATTAATGAAACACAGAAAAAAATGAAGAGATAAAAAAAAAAAAAAAATTACTTGAAGAGCTGATCGATGGAGACAAATTTTACAGACCTCTGTTGATGCCTTTGTTGAGCAGGTAAATAGGCCTACATGTAGATAAATAAGTAAATATGGCCACATGTCATGAGTTGGGTGGAAAATGCGTTACATGTCAAAAAAATTGTAGAAATGTACATTGTCACAATCAAACATCTCTAGTTTCTTAGTAGTAAGTCAGACATGTATAAAAGTATATATATGTTGAAAGCAGAGATTGAAAGGAAGATGATTAACGTATTTTTGTGCCTGTATAAGGTGTGTCATAAAAGCTATGCAGAGTGTTACAGGAAAAAATGGTTTGAAAAACTTCACAATTTTACCGGCGAATAATTTCTTAATCTTTTCACCAAATGAAAAGAATCATCTTGGATTGTGTTAATAAGACGTTATGCTTCTAAAAAATATGAACTTGTAACACAAAATTATTTTTTCTAACCGCGCTACAGGGTGTCAAAAAAGAAGAAAAAATAGTGCAAAAAGGGCAGAAATCCTGTCTTTTACACTTGGATTACAGCTCAAACAAAGTTTATTGCAAGTAATGTTTCAACTCAAATGTGTATTTATATGCATGCAAATAAAATGGCAAAAAAAAATTGTTATAAAATTGCATGTGACAAGTTTTGATGCCTGCAATGCATCGTCCATGAGGATGTGTGCACTAAGTATGTTTTAATTGATTAAAAAGCTTCTTCACATTTATCTAGAACCACATAAATTCCTAAAGGCCCGGTCCCACTGGCGGGAGGATTAATTGCGCATGAGTTGCGTATACAAATTTCGTTCATCTGCAACAAAAAACAAAAACAAAACAAACAATCCGCAATTCATACGCAAATCATCCTAAAAAGCCAGTGGGGCCGTGCCTTTATCACTCAACCCATAAAAATTGGCTGCAAAGATATAACGCAGCAAACAATAAGAAAGTAACAAAAAGCGGAATTCCCTATGCTTTAACACGTGCCTCCACCGTAGGATCCTCCACCGTAGGATCCTCCACCCCTTACCCTACTCCACTAAAAGTATCTTTGTATTAAAACTATGAGCATAACGATGATGAAACTTCACGGACATGGAGCCTGATAAATTATCTACAATATGAATTATTGTACAGCTTATGACTGTGCATCATTTTCATGCTATGTGAAAAAATGTGACAATTTTCCCTCCAAAATGTAACGCCTCCACCCTTTTACAATACCCCAACTTGTGACACATGACCATATATAAAGTAATAACATTGATACTTATATGGCACCGTAATAACATGAAACAAATTAATGTGGAAGCGCTTTACAATAATCATTCCCCTGGACATCGCATTTTTGTTGGTCTTTCTGACACCTTCCAATTCCAAAGTGATCTCTTTAGCATCATTTACACACTTTTTTTTCATATCGGGTACCCATTTGGTGAGGAGAAGCAATGTAGATAAAAATGATGTGCCCAAGGAAATAAGTGCCGTGTCGGGAATCGAACCCATGACCTTTGCATCCCCAGTGAGTATACCACTGTCATGAAACTTCTACGGAATGATAAATATTCAATGTTTGTCAAAATGCTAATTTTGCATACTGGTTAAGTTAAATGACCATAAAGGCCTGCCAATTTAATTGTGTGAAAGAAGTGAAACGAGTTATGTTTGTGCAGGGAACCAAGATTACTCATTAGCAAGAAGAAAATATCACCTGTCCGTTCCCTTTTTCCACACCTCTTTTTCTCTCCATCACTCTTCCATATCTCACACTCTCTTCCCATCTTTATCTCTTTCACAGTGCATCACATTTCTTAACCCCTTTTCTTCCAAGTCGCACTGCATTGCTCTCCCTCTCTCTCCCATCATCTTTTTGTCACGGTCGAAAATACTTCTTATTTCAAATAAATCTCGTTTCTTCATCCTTTCTCTCGCAAATACATCTATCTCTTCTCTCTCCTCTTTCTTCCTCCCTCATCTATCACTCGCTGTCATTTCTTTCTTTCATCTCTTCATCTCATTGATTCTCACTCAATCGCAGACACGAATTTGTTTCATCTCTCACTTTCTCTCCGTTTATTCCTCTCATATGTCTCACTCGCTTCTCATTTCTTTCTTCATCTCATCATCTTGCTATACTTCTTACTGATTCTCGCTCAATCGCAGACACGCTTCTTTCTTTCCATCTCTCTCTCCTCTCTCTCGTTTCTTCCTCCCTTATATATATATCAATCTCTCTCATTTCTTTCTTTCATCAACTCCTCGTGCTGTAGTTCTCCTCATTGATTCTCGCTAAATCAGACACATTTTTCTCTCCATCTTTCTCTATTCATCATCACTGAAGTGTCCAAAAAGCAGACACCTGCTTATTCCACGGCCATTACCAAAACTTTTTTTCCTCTTCTTCTTTTTTAAACGCCATCTAATCATGCTCTACTCGATTATCTATCTTTTATTTGCATCAGGTTTTATTTTTCCCCCCAAATTCCAAATGCTGTCCTTAAGTGTGATTATATTTGCATTATCTTAGCAAACGGCTGAGATAATAAGATTCATTCATTTAACACTGACACAAACAAGAAATGTTTCATTCTTTAATATATATCTTTCATAAGGTTTATTTATTTGTAAACTTAGAATTTAATAAATGCGTATTGAAACAGAAGGACAGAAGACTAGTCGATCATAAAATATGTTCAACAAATCTGTACAATAACAATATCTATCTTACAAGTCTCAAAAGGTATATTTCATTAATTTTGTTCTGTTATCTTCAAGATAAGTACTACTTTAACTACAAATAACCTTTATATGAATTAACACCGACTTTGTATCTAAACAAATTACATTCACATCAAATCACGAAGAGGCACATGCATCTGTATTTCATATATTTTTTCTTTAAATAAGGCCATCTTTGTCTGATAGATCAAGCTGCATTCTTTGTACTATAGCACATTGTACATTTTCCAAAAACGTCAATGTTCACGATAATCAATATATACAATTATATGTCTGATACGAAATGATTATTAGACTGAAAGACTTCTATCTTGCGTTGAATTTCTACAAACTACAACAAACACAAACGTAAGAACATAATAGCCTTAAATCCCAGACTATGTCACACAGAAATAATGAAGTCTTACAAGTTTAATGGTTTTTGCCATGATTGTGGCAGTCGTAAACATTTTGCACAAGTACATGTAGCTCAAGAGAATATGAAATTCAATTCAGTACTATGAAATATTGTTCATCTGTAATTTAACTTTGAAAAATGGACGGAAACACTATTTCAATTATGATGATAACATTTAAGATTATGATGAAATTATGCTTCCAGTCCTTCAACCTCACTCTTTTTTACACTTTATTTGCTTACAGTTCTAAATCCTAAAACTGCAACATTGTTTGTGATATATTTTGTACCTGTGACAAAAGTTGACTCTAGCAATCCATTTGTTCTATTTGTCTACTAAATGTGAAGACATGGCCACATTTAAAATAAATTGATTCATAATTGATAGTACAAACAAGCCATTAGGTGGCCTAAATGCACAATCATTCAGAGTACCATACCAGTAGCAGAGCTAGCCATATGTCACACAGTAGAAAGTATCAGCCCACAGCCAACCATAATAGAGCCGTTATTGTCACCAGACGATTAGAGTTGGTCGAGCGGTAATGCTCATTGTCACTCCCTGCATCAGACTACAAACCGACATGGAGCTGACTTATGTTGGAAACCCAGTCACGTCTCTCGGATGGTGACGTTAAAGGTTGGTCCCAGACATATTCATGTATAATCACATCTTATCTGATGATCGGGCCTGCACAATCTATAGAAATTGGAAATCCTGGATCCGTGCCTGCTTACAGTACCTCATCAACCAAGATTATGGACGGTAGTAGTTTAGTAAAATTGGACGGAAACAAGATCGTCCACCTGAGGTTTACTGAAAGCGTAAAGTGTGATCGCCATATTGCCTTCAGGGAACACAAACACAACACATAGATTGCAAGATTGATTTGTGCTTATGGGACGGATCTGTAAAACAATGTGCAATCACTCATGGCTCGAATTGTATATACATATACATTCGGAAGATTGTTACATATTTCATGCAGCGTATGTTTTAAAAGGGATGTGCATCATTTTGATCATTGACTCATTTAATTGAGGACGACGGAAAGAAAGTCATTAGAAATGAATACAATTCATAAATTCACATATTCACCAAAAATATACACATCTTCCCTAAATGATTACAACCTGATTAAATAAGATATATACATTCTAAATACTTCTCACTATACATCCAATGAATTTTCTCAAAATTAAAGTATATAATTAACTATAATTAATAGTTCTATAATTTCAAAGGCATCGTTTATGGAGGGAATTTTGATCTGAAAATGGCACACACATTATAAAATTTATGCGTTTGTTCGCTGCTCCAATAAACTAAATAAAAAATATAATTTTACATAATAATACAATACAAAATAAAATATAATCATTAAATTCTACCATTTAAAATGCTTTGATTTGTGGATGGAAAGTTGCCTTGAAAACAGCACACATGAATAGTTTAATATTTTCTTGTTCTCATACTTTCAAAAACAATTACAAAATATAATCTTATCAAAGTTGTTGCATACCTCTACTATTGATGGTTTTATGTGGTGGCTTAACATTCAGAATACCAACCACAAAGCCATGCATTTGATCATTCAATTTTTACAATTATTGTTAAGCAATTCACATTTCTTCACATCATTGGATACAATTCATTTGCTTCATCAAACTTAAAACTTGTTAACATCAAATGGCATCGTTGTTTGTACAGTGCACAATTACAAAAATCATACATTTTGATCAAGGTGTACATTTTTAAATGAAGCATAGAAAAATCATCCAGCATTCAGATTCAATTGAAAGACATCTAAGAGTGAGGAATTAAACTAGTAGACAGGCACGATTGAATTGTTAAGGTACATGTACATTTGGATTGTCAACATAAAATATGTAGTTTTACCAATTCAAATCTATAGTTTGATCAAATATTGGTTCGTTAGTAAGGGCGCGCTCTTTTTATAAGTGTTTACCTCAGCTGTAAGTTTTGTATTTCTTTTTATAAGTAACATTACATTGTCAGAATTGACTTCCCTACTCCCCATTCTAATTACACAACAGTTTAAATACAAACATTCTAAATCGTAAAAAATTATTCTAAGCACTATTTATTGGCATAGCACATCTTTTCCCCCCTTGTGCAGTTCATGTATGTGAATTCCCTTGGCCAAATTGGATTTAGGTTACACAACAGCAATGGGATTCTAAATATGAATTCCCATTGCAAGTTGTGCATGTCACTCATTCTTAAATTTTGTGCCTACATGATAAAAATCCTTACAGTATCTCTTCAATTTTACAATAGACCACCAACAAAAACACATTCATATCTAAAGTTCACAAACAAAATACTGGTTCAAGAATTCTGTATTTCTCCTCCCCTTACAACTATTCTGTAAGGGTAGCAATGCCATTTGATGGTAGAACATGATTCAGTATACTTTGTTCCTTTTTTCTATAACATTAAAGCGGCACTTTCTCTTAAATTTTTCTATCCTAGCATTATATAATACTTCTGAACTGAGTAACACAGAGCACACTTGCAATTAAATTTTTAGGTTCTCAAAATGGACAGAGGTCCTTTTTTTTTAACCAGAAAAGAGTTGAATCTCTGTCTCCATCCAATGCAATTATTTGAAAGAGACTTGATCGTTTTTTGGTCTGTAGTGCAAGCAGAGATCATCAAATTGGCACCTTTTTAATTTTGTCTGGCTTTACATTAAATAGCGTAGAGTTACATGAAGTTCTCTATTTAAAAGCAACAGAAGCAATTGAAAGATGATTGATCGATGGATTTTGGTCTGCATTCAATGCAGAGATCATCAAATTGGCAGTTTTATAGCTTTGTCTGGCTTTGAATTAAGTCGCATAGAAATGAAAAGAATCTGTCTTACGATTATTTACAGTTTCATCAAGTTCTCTATTTAAAACCAACAGATGGAATTGAAAGATGATGGCGTTTTATCCTCAGCCGATGCAGAGATCATCAAATTGGCAGCTTTTTAGCTTTGTCCAATGGTCGCTCAAGTCTAGGGCCTACTTGCCCTTTGGTCTGGCAGAGCTGGGTCTGTTTGCGGGCGGAGCACCTCCAGTGATCTGCGATTCTACCATCTCTACGTGTCCCATGATGTCCTGGGGTATGAAGTAGATTGAGAGAGTGTGAGAGAGAGAGAGATTGTGTGAGGAGTTGAGAGAGTGAGGGAGAAGTGAGGGAGATAGAGAGATAGAGATAGTGTGTGGTAAAAAGGGAATGGGGGAGGGAGGGAATATTTTTTTGTAAATTAATGACCAACTTTTTTTTCTCAGAATATCAGTAATGCACAATGCTTTTCACATCCTATCTTGTATTATCTTAACTAGTTAAATTCAGAATAAATGTATAAAATGTGGAAGCATAAATACAATGATGATTTCAATAAATACAATTCAAGATTACCAGAATTTTAAGCATGTATGCGATCAGCCAACTTAAACCCCAAATAAGTATCAAATATGGTAACACAGCAGATCAATGAAAAGATGATTTATCTAAATACGTGATAGCATGGATTGTTCTTATAACAACATAATTTGTAAGAAAATTCTAGACGTGTTTCGGTAGCTTGAAATTCTATTTTCAGAAAAAATTAAAACAAAAGAAATTATCATTTGCGATTTAGTGGTGTCTTGGAGCTGGTTGTATCACATGACTCACCGAGATCATATACCAAACAGCGCAATATTTCTGATGCATATCACTGTGCTATTTTTATATGAACAGGTATCCTGTAAGCAAAATATGCAAGGGACATCAATGCTTCATCACTGACACCTGTTCACATAGTACACCGCTATTACTAAGCTTTCCACAAAATGGCAGCAACATTGCATGTAACCTTGCGGGTGATATACGATGTATGTGAACTGGGCTGCTGAAGAAAAGGGCTTACCTCGTTTGAAGCATATTTGACCTTGACTTCTTTAATTATGTCTTTGATCTTGGAACTAGTCTTCATATCTTCCAGGACGTCCTCTGTGTAAATCATAAAAAGTAATGCTGAGGAAACTTGAAACAAAGAGTTCTGATATACCAACAGACCTGGGGGGTGTTTCACAAAGAGTTAAGTATACTTAAAGTTGCACTTTACTTCTACGCGTATATTGTTTTATAACGCGCAATTGCGCATCCCCCGAGCATGGTAAGTCCAATGCGGTGATGCATAATATAACGCACAAACTAATGATTTAAGTGCGATTTTTAAGTCTACTTAACTCTTTGTGAAACACCCCCCTGATATAACAAACTATATGGATTTAATCATGTCTTTGATTTTGAAGCTAGTCTTCATATCTTCCAGGACATCCTCTGTGGAAATTATAAAATGTAATACTGAGGAAACTTGATATAAAAAGTTCTGATATATAACAAGACACCTGATATAACAAACCATTCTCCATAAATTGTAAATAGCACAACAGAAGAAATAGCATAATAACAGGGTTCCCAAAGAAATTTGAAAATAGAATTCCATGACTTTTCCATGACTTTTCAATGACTAAATTGCTGCTTTCCATGACTTCCGTTCTGGCACGGTTTCCAAAATCAGACACGTTATGATGGCCGCCACCTGGGAGTTATGTAGAATTTGGGGTATCACAGAAGTGGGAAAATGGAAGTCATTCATGAACACCAATTATGATAGCAGAGTATGATCACAGAGTATGAGAGTTGCAAGACACAACAAACTGGAAAGCTGCCATAGCCACAAGTTTAATGCAATTCCATGACTTTTCCATGACCAAAATCCCTTTTCCATGACCAAAATCCCCTTTCCATGACTTTTCACAAATCTTCAAAATTCCCTGACATTTCCCTGACTTTCCATGACCACCAATTTTTCCAGGATTTTCAAGGATTTTCCATGACTGTGGGAACCCTGTAATAAGAATCCAGTTTGCCTGCATGGGATATAATTGATAACACTTACTTCAACATGATATCTAATCTGCTTATACTGTACTTCAGTAAATTACAAGTGTTCGGATCATTGGAAAGCTTGGAATCTCTAGTGTCAGGAAATACATAAAACCAAAATTTGAATTCTGGTGACTTCTTGGTGGTTTTGGGCCGACAGGTCACATATTTGACTCACCAGTTTCAGCGAGGTCCATGAAGAAAGAGCACACATATTCCACAACATCCGGGTTGCCCTTGTGGATCTGGTACGCATCGGCAACAATGTTGATACCGTCAGAATTGTGTGCCAGGTATGCACTCTCCTCCGACTCAGCCACCAGGCTGGATAGGGCCATACAAGCATTCTTCACAACATCCGCTACCTGGAAACAAAATAAAGCACATTGGTGTCAATGTGTGGGACTATTTGATGCTGTCAGAGTTGTACATGGCTAGAGGTAGGTTAGGATTTTGCACAGCAATTCCAGATCCTAAGTGGTAATGCCATTTTATTTTACTCGCAGAGAATACTATCTTAACTCACATTCATAACATTGGTAAGTTATATGAAGTCTATCAAAAAATGTAAAGGCTGTAGGTTCTAAAAAGGAACATACATGTAACACAGACATTATTGGTAGTTTTAAAGCAGCAGGTCATGAATTGGGAATAGAATTGATACATTGAATTCTATTAAAAATAGGGAGAACCAAGCAATACAAGACTGAATTAATTTAAGTTTTAACAGTCAATTTCTAACTCTATGCAATCAAATTTGTTAATGTTTGTTCAATCATTTAATTTAACCTCTTGGAGATGAGCTGATTTGGCTATAACACATATTTCCCATAGACTTCAGCCTGGATATATTCGGGCTCAGCAAAGTGATTTCGTTTAAGGGCATTTAACTTTGTTTTTGAGCGATCAAAACAGTTTATCATGCACATGATATTAAAAATTTGTGCAGTCAATTTATGAAATATGGGAGTGCTATGAATCAATAAAATTAATTGACGAATACAATCACCCATAATGTCAAATTTATTGGTGCAATTATCAATTTAGTTGCTGATTTTGAACACTCAAAAACAAATTTGAATGCTGATCTTAAATCTCTATCGCAGCTCAGATGAAATTGGTTACTGGAAATGCCAAATTGATTGTAAATAATTTGAAATTGATTAGGAAAAGCTTTAATTTAGCTACTAACCTGTTTGTGATCTGTGACAGCCTTGAGAAGGATCTTTGCCAGACCTCGTGCTGCCATCATTTCTACATTCTCATCTGTATCAAAAGGAAATGGAACCAAATTTTTATAGTAATTGTATTACAACATTTTTTAGTGATTAATTTTTTAATTTTTTTTTTTGGGGGGGGAATTAAATTTACAATGAGGACAGTTTCAGCCACTTTACAGTATTTTTTTTTTTACTGCATTCGTAGGGTTTCATAGATATACACTTGTTACTACAATGTGGGGGGGGGGGGGGGGGGAGAGTAATAAATATGGTGATAAAGCATGTTGGCTGCTCGGTAATGGTTGCCAATTTAAGAATGGAAGCATCAATAAAGCCGAGCATGAAAATGTCAAGACGGAAAATCTATCACACGTACAAGAGTTCATAGCATTGACAAGAAAAAATCACAATATATAAGTTGTCAATTAGAAGCTGGATTTTAATTTATTGTCCCTTTAAGTGATAGCCCCCAGAGCCGAGCATTACAATTAAAATGACAATTACAATTACAGAAGAATCTATCACACAAGATTTTTCATGGCATTTATCATATAAAAGTACAGTTCAACACAACTTATACAACCATTATTTATCCAATTCCAGCTCCTCTATTATTCTGCCATGTCCTATGGGCAGTTTCCCTCCTTCATTTTTTTTTTTATTAGATTCACCTAAAGACCTTGCTTTTTTCATTTCCTTTCAGCTCCTTACAAAGGAAGATATTATTGATCCTTTACAATCATTCATCCTATAAAGGTAATAAACATTTTAATAGGAATAACGTAACAATTAAATAAAAATAACGTCATATCTGGTAATATCAACATCTCAACATGGCCGGATAACTGAGGTCGGACTGTATTGTTGCCAATTTGATAAAGAACTCACCTTCTAGTGATAGTCCCCACAGAGCCGAGCATGTGAAGTCCATTACAGATGAATCCTTCTCATGAGATTCCATTGCATTAATCAGATCAACTACACCCTTCTCCTCTCGCATAATGTCAAGATTTTTATCTGTTGAAACGAGAGAAGCAGACATAGTTTGTGGTAAGAATTTTACAGAATAGACCAGTTTACTAACATATCCAAATTTTATGCATACTATTTCCTTGCGACATAGTAACAAGGTACTCAAACAACCTGTAATAAAAGAATGAACTAGAATACATGGAATCCAGTTTGCATACAGTAGTTTTTGCTATGTCGGGCAAGGCTCAGACAAGCTCTCAGGTTGTCAAGAAAAAAAATATGCATGAAATATTAGTAAACTGGTCTATTGAACATGTTGATTTAATGAATTCTCTCATGCCTATAGCTTTATTACAGGAAAAGACTGTTCCCGTTGAAAAGAAACTTTTAATAATTACCCACTGACAGGTAATCAACCCTAAGGATAACTGCCGCCCAGTTCTACCTCTCCTCCAAGGGTAGTTTGGGGGCTTTACCATTGATCATTAAGTAGGAAATGGCAAAACAGCAGTTGGCTCAGACGTATGGCCAAGGCTCTTACACATTTGCTGCACCCACCTCTGGACCACTCTTGCCCTAGCCCTCCCCACAGCTCCCTACAGCACCAACTCCGCAGACATCCAAGACCGTAAAATTAAGACCTACTGTACGACCTCGCCCATGGTCGACCCCGACCGAAGGAGGCCTATGATGATGTCCGACCAACTCTTAAAGTACTAGGAGTTGGACAAACGGTAACGGTCATTGTCGGCTCTCTGCATCAGCCTACAATCAGACACAGATGGGACCTAGGTTCAAAGCCCAGTCAATAGCCTTTGGAAGATTCCTGCTCCGTTTAAATCAAGGATTAAACAAATTCCTGCGGGCAATCTTACCATTAATGGTGAGGTACGAGAGGGCACTGCAGCAGTTGTCACAGACCTGGGTATCTGCATTAGCCTTTAGACGAATTCGGTTTGGGTGATGTTATGTATTGAGGGGCAGCCATTGCTGGGGGGTTACCCAGGTACTACCCATGCTCCATGTGTGCGTACGTATGCGCAACAAAGGAAAATGTAAAAACGGGCAGACATACGCGCACATGGCGCATGCGTAGTACCTGGGTAACCCCCAGCAATGCCGTCATGAAGTTACATTGCTCTGAAGTCGGATTGGTCTATAGACAGACACAGATGGGATACAGGTTCAAGCAAAGTCTACAGGGTGATTCCTGCTCTATCTACCGGGGTATATCATCAAGAAATACTCTTCCATTAGCATCAAGGATTCAAACAAATTCCTGCAGACAATCTTACCATTGATGGTGAGGTACGAGAGGGCGCTGCAGCAGTTGGCACAGACCTGGGCATCAGTAGGATGTGTTCTTAGGGCAGAGAGGATGTCTTGTATGCCTCCTAGCTTCCCTATCAAACCGGCTGCTTGCTCTGAAAGGAGTGATTGATTCAAAAAGAAAGAAAGGAAGTGTTAAAAAAGTTGGTACATGTTTCAGGGTTAATATGATTCCAATGTCAAAATGAACAACTATATATATTGTGTCTTTTATCTAGATTTTAAGAATGTTGTAGTAGTAGTTCTATTAAAGTACAGCAATTGTATTGGACCAGGGCTAATATGCCACAAGGTCCATTGATCAGAAAATAAGCAATTTATCATGACTGAAATGCAATGCATGAAGCACATATCAGTTTCGGCACTACTAAACTATATCTAAAATATACCACTTTACGAGTTTATTTTTTTTCTACAAACAATGAAAACCAAAAACATATTGGGCCATATTCTAAACAGAAGACTGAGTTTGTATGAGCTGAAGTTTGTGCAGTGCTATTGTGTATCGAAAAATGTATCGCAAAAATAGCACCACACTTCTTCTTCTTCTCGAGTCCTTTCTCTCAATTTTTGTTTATTTGTGAATTAGAATTTTATTCAAACTCTGCCCATTAGATACTAAACGCAGGCGATCCCGTTAGGCGAAAGGGTAGTAAGATCAGCTGGGGAACAGGGGGAAGGCAGAAGAGGGCATTGTAGGAGGTGACTCATGGTCTCCTCCTCTCCGCATTCGCAAACTGGCTGTCCTTCATTAGAGCCTTGCAACGGCCAACTCCAGTTCGCAAGCGGTTTAAACACCGCCAGAAAAGCCAAGGTTCACGGAATCCACACTAACTTCAACTCATACAAACTTAGCCTTTGGTTCAGAATACGGCCCAATATCTCTGGCACCACGGGAGCACTGGTCATAAATTGAAATAGGATAATACTTTGCATGCTAATTAAAGAACCATTTCTTGAAAGATCTAGGGGTTGGGTTGGAGTTGAGTTCTGTATACTCACCACTTAAAGCTATCGTCTTGAGAAGAGAACATGCTATATTCTGGAATGCTTGGGATGAAGGATGAGCCTGTAAAGAATAAAACACAAATGGTAATAATATACGAGACTTACAAGGCACCAAATAAACTTGAAATCAAAGGCTCCAGATGCACATATGCAAAAGAAGAAGCACATAAAGAAATGTCAAAATTTATACAAGTACATGTACATGTACATGATCATGAATAAGATGGAGGGGACGGTACAAAAACTAACAGAACTAGAATTTTAATTCGTCATGGGGACGAATTAGGTGGTCTGTCTTTCAGTCTGATCAGCACATTAACGATAGGGAATTTGTCAGCTACAACATACTCGAAACTGGGCGAAAACCGACCAGAAATAGGGCTGTTGCAGTATAGCTTCAGCACACGTTCATATAAATTATGTCAAATTTGCAATAGGGTTGTATTGATATTGATTGATATTGATTGATATTTATTTACATTGATAATATGATCAATGATAGAATAATAGAATCAAAGAAATACGTAAAAGATGGTATAGAAAAGATGAAACAAAGAGGAAATGCACTGATGTGATATAATGCGCTCAGTACAAAGCAATAGTTATCCTCAATAGGGTTGTGTACATAAACTACTAAAAATTGCATTTTGACTAATATACAAAGTAAAATTTATTTTTATTACATTATTGGCTATTGTTTGTGTGTTGAAATCGACCGAGGAAGACATTCACATGAAAAAAAAAAAAAAAAAAAAAAAAAAAAAAAAAAAAAAAAAAAAAAAAAAAAAAAAAATATGTAGACACACCGGACTCGAACCCACGCGAGCCACGGTCTCTTGATTACGAGTCAGACGCCTTACCGATTGAGCTAAAATTACTCTACGAAGGATTACACGTAAAACGAAAAATTCCAAACGGCAAAAACATTTCAAGTACGGCAAGTTATATAAGTCATGATTCCGAAGTCTGATTTGAAAAAACGTATGATATGTTTAAGAGAATTTCCTTGCCTACAACCTATCAAAATTTCAGAGAAAATGAAGCAGAAATGACGGAGGGAATGGTCATTTCAGGTGGGCTTGCAGTTTTATGTTTCAACCAAAAGTGCTTCGTAATAGAGATTGTGTGCAAAATGAGCAAAAATGACATGCCTTTATATACTGCCATTTTTGACAATGATGCATTTGTCTAAATGAAAAATTAAGGTCACGTACCAGAAAGCGTATATCCTCAGCTACAACATATTGAAATTTGGGTGAAATCAACCAATATTTACAGAGTTGGAATCAAATTTGCATAAATTTTATGACGTAATTAAAAGAAAAATGAAATTTTGAGTTCTGACGCCATTTTGATGACGTCATAATGTTTTTTACTGGTCACGTTACACATAAATTTGATCTCTACTTTATACTGTACATGCTCATGGAAAGAAAATTGGGGGTTAACGGACTATTTTTCGAGCTAGAGCGAATTTTCAATAGGCATGTTTTTGCACATATTTAGCCTATAGTGAGAGTGCGCGCGTGCGCGTGCTGCAAACTTTGATGGACGCTCATTCCTTCATTTATAGTCGTAGAAAGCTGATCAAGGTATCAAATTACTCAGAATTATATTATCAATGCATATACATAAAAGAAACGGCGATTCTATGTTGCGTAAGGGTGTTACGCGCGAAAACGCGCGCGCATGCGTGTGCGCACAGAAATTTTTGAAATGCTGAAAATGACCTGAAACGTATGCAAACTTGATACTAGGTCATTTGGAGCATTTTTCAATTTTGACGTGCGCGTACGCGCGCGTCATGACCTTTAGAGGAATTTTGAATCCATAACTTTTTTACCCTTGACCTTAAGTTACATTGATGTTAATATGAGTTATTTTTTATTATCGGTTACGATGTTATAAGCAATAACAGAATTTTACAAAATGGCGCCTGGATGACGTCATGTTGACCTGATGACCTTGAAAAACTTTGATGCACATCTTCATAGTGACATCCATTGATGACATGAAATTGAAAGAAATCGATTTGATAGATTAAGAGATAGAGTGGGAACAAAATATTGGCTATAAAAATAAATAAATAATAAATAAATAATAAATAAATAAAGAAAATTCTGACAAAATTAAGAGGTGATCTGTCAAAGACAGACCACCTAATAATTGTGGACCCTTTCTTCAGAGGCATAAGGGAGAAGATTTATTACCTTCATTGGTAGAGTGACTGCACGGATGACCTCTTCTGAGAATAAGTAATCATCAGCATCTGTTTCAGCATCAGCTAGAAGAAAAAAATAATAAATAATAATAATTAGTAAAATGTTATTTTGTGACTCTCAACCTTTCAACATTACTACTACTTAGCGGGCAAATATGTCGCAGTTGTGCATATCGAGAACCCATTTACACCTGGGTGGACAAGTAAATGTAGATAAAATGTACATAGCACAAATTCTGAATTTCACACTCATCAACGAAATTGATTACATGTAAACAGTTTTGATCGCTCAAACACAAAATTGAGAGCTCATTTATGAAATTGCTTGTCGTTTGTATTAATTTGAATGACAGACAGCCCAGTTCAGGAGGTATTGTTAAAATTGAATGAACATTAACAAATTTGATTGCAAAGAGTTTAAAATTGACTGTGAAAACCTTTGTCTTACCGGCCGCTGTGAGTGTGAGTAGTAGTCTGCATGCCTCAATCTGTAAGGATACCTCAGATACATTGCTCTTCATGCTACTAATGATCAGCTTCTTACCAGCTTCATCAATCTGAGGAGCTATATGAAGAGAGATTGATTGGTTTATTTTACCATTTTGCTAAAGGCCCGGTCCCACTGGCAGGAGGATTAATTGCGCATGAGTTGCGAATACAAATTTCATTCATCCGCAACAAAAAACAAAAACAAAACACACAATCCGCAACTCGTACGCAAATCATCCCAAAAAGCCAGTGGGACAGCGCCTTAAGGAAGCATTTACTAGTAAAGCATTTTAAATGCTTATAAGTAAGCACCCAGGGGACTACAGTTTCAAGACCTATCCCAGAAAGTTGGTATTGGGTATAAATGCCTTACAAATGGGCGCTAGCGCATCAACTTGGAATTCATACAGTGCCATTTTCCATTTAAATGAAATGCTCAAGGCGCTTTTACAACGGATGACAAAGAATATTACTAAGATGAATGTTTGTCTTCAAGAATACACACAATTGAATAAATAAGACTTACGTGTAAGATTGGTTTCCACACATTTCACTTGCAATAGAGCTAATTTTACAATGTGTGGCAAAATTTACCAATGCTTTTAAATATCACAAGCTTTTACTCTAAGAAATAGTTGTCCGAGGAGTACATTGCGGTTCTAAATTTCTTCACTTCTGAGAAATAACACATAGATCTCTGAAATCAATTCTAGAAACCCATTTCTATCCTTCATACCCATGAACTTTTAATTTGAGTTGGGTACCATAGCACCTTGTGTGCAATGGAAAGATTGCTTTGTGAATCTTGCCCCCTGTAACATGAATAGTTATGATTAATTGCCCATCTGAAACTACCATTATGATTGGTGCAGAGTGAGATTTTTATGCAAGAAGAGCATGTAACAAAGATCCTGATTGGTTACTATTGATTTACAATAATTTTTATTCTAAAGGAGAATTGTCCCTCGCTTACTGTCAATGCAAAAAAAATCATATAAGCACATCAGTGAAGATTTAGTAAAAATCGGTTACATACTAAGGAAGTTATAAATATTTGAAAGTTGAGATCTCTGCTGATATAGGAAATCTCCCATTGGCAACGCGGTCACTTTGTGTGAGTGATGTCATACAAGGAGAACTCCCCATACCATGTGCACAAAAACTAATCAAAATGTCACTTTATTCCCATTCTAACAATATTTAAGATTTTTTTGTGCATGATTTATTATGTGTTTCATATATCTACAAGTCATACCCTAAAAATTATCTATTCTACCTTTAAAATTGAGAATAGAGAAAGAGATGATTTTAGCATTACATCACACATCAAGGTCACGTTGCAAATTTGAGGATCTCCATATCATAAGTGATCTCAAATCTAACTAGATGAATCTTCGACCGCGCACGGTCGGAAGGCATGCCTCCGTATTGCCACATCGGAAAAAAAAGGCATGCGCATGTTGAGTATTTTACATCCATTTATACCATGACATCTTTGAGATATATGACCCCAAATCTATTAAAGTTGTATCATCAGAATTATTTCCAACTCAGGAAGGATGGCTACTGATGTAATAAAAAGGATAAACATGTTTAAGTTGATCTGTCAAAGGTCCTTCAGAAATTGCACAAATGAGTCATTTATAAATAACCAGTGACCTTTGATGTCCTGACCTCAAAAATCTAATCAGTTCATCTTTCCTCCCACATGACCCAAGTTTGAAGTTGATCCATAAAACGGTTCAGAAGTTACAGCAAGAACGTGCCATTTTCATGTATACAATGACGTCTGTGACCTTGACCTTTGACTTCATGACCTCAAAATATTTAATTCATTGTCCCTACCATATGCACACATGACCAAGTTTGATGTTCATTCATCAAACTGTTCTTAAGTTATCGCAAGAACAAGCCATTTTCATGTACACAATGTCCTCTGTGGCCTTTGAACTTTGACCTCATGATCCCCACATTTAATCACTTCATTGCTCCTCCCATATGCACATATTACCCAAGTTTGAAGATGATCCGTTACACAGTTCTTAAGTTATCACCGAGAACAAACTATTTTTTATGTATACAATGACCTCTGTGACCTTTGACCCCAAAATCTAATCAGTTCATTGCCCCTCCCATATGCACACATTACTCAAGTTTGAAGTTGACCCGTCACACAGTTCTTAAGTTATTGCGAGAACGAACCATTTTCATGTATACAATGACATCTGTGACCTTTGACCTTTGACCTCATGACCTAAAATCTAATCAGTTCATTGCCCCTCCATAGGCACACATTACCCAAGTTTGAAGTTGACCCGTCAAACGGTTTTTAAGTTATGGCGAGAACGAGCCATTTTCATGCATACAATGACCTCTGTGACCTTTGACCTTTGACCTAATGACCCCAAAGTCTAATCAGATCATTGTCCCTACCATATGCATACATGATCCAAGTTTGAAAGTGATCCGTCAAACGGTTCTTAAGTTATCGCGAGAATTGAAAACGGGACGGACGTACGGACGGACGGACAACCCGAAAACATAATGCCTCCGGCACCACCTTCGGTGGCGGAGGCATAAAAATTCATATCCCTCTTATTCTTTGCCTGATTTTTTAAAAACCTTTTACCAATATGTTCCTTTGCTTCTTCTCCATTCATTGAAGCCTAATTTATCTGAGGGGATAATTCCCCTTTAACTTTGTATCTTATAGGGCCCTGATATCTTTTTTATTACTGTTATTACTTACTTTGAAGTGTGTTGAGATATTTGAACGCTCTAGTAATAGAGATCTCATTGGCTTTGTTCTCAGTGATGAAGGCTAAAAAGAGAAGCAACACAGAGGGTCTCAAAAAAATGATTCAATGACAATTGTACAACCAATGCATTGTAATGCAGGTACTTTTATTACGCAAACAATTTGCAAAAGAGGTAGGAGTAACCAAATCTATTTTTGTTTTAAAAATTCCAACTTTTTAAGAGCAAATAATGTACTGGATAATAACAATACTTATTAACTAAACACACATTTTTTTTTTCAGACGCAAAAGTCATTATTCGCTATGAAAAGGATTTGCAGTAAAATTTTATCAACATCCTAAAAGGGAAATTATTGTGATCTTTTCATTGAATTTCAAAGGAAATTGTCTCAAATTGATTACAATTTGTGAAAGAATTGTTGTATACAATAAGGCCTTGTAATAACAAAAATGATAAGAAATCAACTAAATGCTGTGGAAGTCAAATGCACACCATACAAAAATGTATGTATGGGACTACAAAGATGTGTTCCGCCTGAACATTTCAAATGTTTTATGGCATGGTATGACAATGAGGGTATTTGAAAAGCAAAATTTTGCTGTGGACCTTTTTGCTATAATGTTCTTCCTAGATAAAGTGAATATGATTAATAAAACCCTTTTAAAATTGACTGGTGTAAATAAACCCATCTATTGCATAAAGAACTTTTCAGATTAAAATTTTATTTCCAAGACAGATTATTACATGCTCCAAATTTTATTGTCCGAAACAAAGATGAAACAGAAATTCTTTTAGCCCAACTGATCGTGGGCCCGGCAGCCACTGAGAAGCACCAGATTGACGTTGCTCTATCCCTTTCTTGTTGAATGCCGAACAGGGTCGCAGCAACTCCCATTTTTAGCATCAATCTTTAATCTAATTGTCCAATGTCTGAATTCTATAAGACTCACCCATAACACCTGGAACTCCTTTATCTGTAGGACAATCCTCTATAAAATGAGAAAATGATATAAAATATGAATTGAACAAGAAATAATTTCATAAATAGAATTATGAAATTATTCTATAAAATCAGGCTAGAAAACTGGATTGTTTTGAAGATCTGTCAATTATATTCAACCTCAAATGATGTTTAAATGTATACTAATTGTATTACTTTTAAAAGAAATAATAATCATGACGGTAATTGACCCTCTCTGTAAATCCACTGATTTTTCAAGGAGATACTCTCTGTAATACATTTATTAAAGGGAACAAAGTAACTTTCTGCAGGCTTGCAAAATTCTGAGCTTTGGTCCCTATATGCTATCAGTAAATGTAATACATGTAATGTGTAAGAAGAATCCTTGAAAAAAAAAAAATCAATTTCTAAGCATCATTACATGCTTTACAATAAAGCAAAAAAAAGTTATTATTTTCCCTCCATAGACTGCAGTGTTAACTTAACCCTCTCATTACCAGGCACTTTTCCAAAAATCCAGATTCTCTCACTTCATTTCAAATTTTCGAAAAGATAACTGAAGCAATACCCCTAGTGTTTGCATCAGTGCGAAAACTACCATTTCCAGCTTTCCAACGGAACGAAACTCAACAAGAGTCAGAAAGGGCGCTCTGCTGCAAAATGGCAGTAAAATCAGTTTCCCTAGTCACCAGTGTTCTATGGTTCCAAAAGGCAACTATGGTAATGACAGGGTTAACTTCAAAATCTCAGGTGATTCCTGTCTGACCTAAAGGTTTGCAATTATGATTATTAAATTAGCTGGAAGAGATTTGTTGTTTTTAAAGTCTGAATGAAGTCTGAATTGAAAGCAATCCTTTCAATTATGCTAGTTTCTGAGATAAATTTGCTACACATAGGTTTGACAGTGTTTTTATTTTTTTTAAAACATACTTGCAGCCTTCTCCTTTTCCTTCTTTTTTCCCGTCAGCGCCGAGTTGCTCAACGCTAGACATTCCTTGATGTAGGGTAATTCTACCAGTTCTCTAAGAAACAAAACATAAATGTAAATATTCAGAATATATTAACTTGCAGCTTTATAATGGCAAATTCGATATGAAAAAAATTGTATAACACTTTTTGAGTTTCAAGTTATCTTAATAAATCTGAGTTTTATATAGTTATCCAAGAAATATTTTCATCAGATGCAGCAGATGCAGCAGAAAACAACCCTTCATTGTATTTGTTTGTATATTGAGGGGTGATTCAAATATTCAAAAATTCAGTTAGCCTTGTATGACTAGTGCCCTGTAATAGAGTTACGATAAATTGCAAATCGATATTAACCAATCAGAATCCTTGCTGCATAAACTTCTCGCTTAAAAGTTTCATTGTGAACCAATCAGAACGGTTGTTTTAAATTTGCAATTGACCATAACTCCTGTAGGGCAATGGGTTAAATTCTTAAAATGTTCACTTTATACATGTATGAAGAACATCACATGACTGAATATATTGTTTTACCCCTCAAAAAGAAAGTACCTCATAACGGAAATGACACTAAATGTTTATCACTTATTCATAATATTACTTTCAATTCCACGTCTCAATATGAATAGATACATTTTGGTTAAAAATATATAAATAAATGATTTTAAAATATCTTACAATGCTGACGGTCTTTGTTGGAAGTTCCTCCTGAGCATGGTGCGAATAACTTGACTTAAATCAGCAGAATATGTCTGCAAATTAGAAAGAAAAACATGCTCAATGCGATATGTCAGACAATGCAGATCTGGAAATAAGGATTTTTCTCCAAGCTGCCCTACTATGACAAAAGGATAGAACTGAAAATGCGCACAAATTGGCATTTTTCTTGCTAAAATACACAGAAGCTTTCAAAATACCCTTTGAAATGATCTAAATCTCATATTTATATGCATAATACTTTGAACATTATTCCCCATTAACTTGAAGGAATTAAAAAAGTTGGGTGCTTCTTTTGGTATCCCCTCTTCTAAATTGAGTATTGAATGAAATATTTACATGTGGCTTTTTTTTTTACTTCCTGAACTAATAAGAGAAACCTTCACTTGGAAGATTAATTTGATGGAAAGAAAGTACAATTCAACCGTTCATCTAAAACTTTTGTATGAAAAAGATGATAACATGGGCAGTTATATTTTCTATATATCATTCTCCTGAAGACGGTGAGAACATGCTCACCAAATCGTCAAGATTGGGTAGGTCCTTTTCAGGACCACTCACAACCTCAAGAAAGAATACTTGGTGCACTGTGAAAACCTTCACCTGCTAATCATTCTACCACCAGTGAAACCTTCAAAGATTATCAGTTATAATTTCTTTTCTTTAAATTTTCTTTTGGCAGAATATTTCCTTACTTTTCCAACTTGATCGAGACATTCTTCCAATCTTGCGGGGTCTTGTTTGATGTCCATCAAGACTTGACCAATAGATTGAGTCTAAAATTGAAAACAAAACACAAATAATGAATAAACTCTCGCTTCAATTAGAATAGGGATAAAAGGATTCATCATTTCAATTCATGCGTTTTGTGACGTCACTCCTTGGCATTAATCTTGATAGATTGGCGACACAAGTGTCCATGCATTAATCTCTGTGTTTCTCTTTCAGAGTGATTACAAACTTTGTTAGTGATTACAAACACTAAAGTTTTCCTGGGATAACATTTGTAGCTCCATTGATTAATCATTATTTTTCTCTGTGCTTGGGATTCATTGTTCAATCAAATTAAATATTTGTTTAATTTTCCAATTCTCAATCACAAAAAAGATCAGGGCATCTCATAGTTACGAACGTCGGTGGCACATATATTTTGAAACGCATTAATTGAAAACATAGTGTGCATGCAGGTTGGCAACCGAAAAAGAAAAAGATACCCTCTCTCCCCCCACAAAACATTAAAAATTGGTTACATCGATTATACAGAGGATATGCAAAAACATTCCGGTATATGGCCCTTCCTCAGATTAGGCTTGGTTCTACAAATTTCAGCTTTATCAGAACTCCTAGGGACATCTCGTATATTGTGGTTACTTACATGAATTTTGTGAGTCACTCCTCGCAAATATATCCACTTCAATGCATGGTTATTTATAGTCATGATATCATAAAATTAAGCTCTTGCAAATTTCCACACCTGGTCGGAAACCGTGAAAATATGTGTTATACAGTACTCAACAGAAATTTGGTCTAATTCAATTTATTTGCTTTGGTCTGGTCTGGTTTATAGAGTTCTAAAGTACTTGATTTTACAAAGAATTTTTTTTTCAGTCCAAAGGACCTTGATATTAAAGAGAGTCCACTAGTACTTACATCTAAGAATCCACAAGTTGACATCTCTAAGATGATACACCCTAGCGACCAGACATCACTCCTCTCATCGTAAGGCTTCTCTAGAACCTCGGGTGCCATCCAATTCATTGAGCCTGTCCAAGGTCAAAAGTCAAAGGATATTACAAGCAGAAATGGAATGGCTTATTACCACACCAAACAGCAATAATGTGAGAAATGATTATCTAACTTGAAGCAAAGCGCATGAAGCAATTGCAAGATCTATGTAAATGAAGCTCTTAAAGATTACTGAAAGTTTAATGCTTTAGAATGATTCATTGACAAAAAAAAAATGTTTGCGAATTTGCAAAAGCCCCTTGAAACTAAAACAAAACGTATTTCTTGTTTAGAAACAACACAACAACTAGAGTGGGTGTTGTATTGCAACATCAGCAACATAATTTGCCATTTTTAAAAGTTTTAAAGTAAAACTTAATACAAGCAGTAAAAGATTAAAGGGGAATTATCCCCTCAGAGAAATTTTGATTCATTGAATGGAGACAAACCCCTAAAACATATTGGTAAAAGTTTCAGAAAAATTAGGCAATGAATAAGAGAGATATGAATTTTTAGATTTTGAGATCACTTATGATATGGAGATCCTCCAATTGGCAACGCGACCATGATGTGTGATGTAACGCAGGGAGATCTTTCCCATATCTATTGTACACATTATACTAAAATCCTCTTTTTTCTCGATTCTAAAGGGAGAATAAAGAATCTTTTTATAGGATGACATGTAAATATATGAAAGTCATAATATATCATGAAAAGAAACGCTGTTCTATCATTAGAATGAAAATAAATAGACATTTTGAATAGTTTTTGTGCACACCATATGGGGAGTTCTCCCTTTGTGACATCACAAAGGGTGACCGCATTGCCAATGGGAGATTTCCTATGTCATCAGAGATCTCAATATTCAAATACTCATAACTTTTTTATCATTTATCCGATATTCATCAAATCTTCACTAATGTGCTTATTTGATTTTTCTGCATCCACAGTAAGACAACTATCTCCAAAGGGATAATTCTCCTTTAAGCGCATATGGTTTTCCTTTACATTTGTGACAGATGCACAATGTAAGTAATTATTATTATCAATCACTATCATTATATCATTATTAACTAATATCAAAATGAGAGGTTTTTACGAATCTAATTTCCAACTTTTGTTACTTACCCACAGTTGTCCTGGCTTTGGTTCTTGCATCATCCATGATCGTGGCTACCCCAAAGTCTCCCAGCGATAGTGTCAGGTCATCGGTCAGGAATATATTACTTGGTTTCAAATCTCTGCACGCAAGAAGAGAATGGAACGTAAATCAGCATTCAACAAAATAAATGAAAAGATTAAATTCTACCAAGCTTGAAAGCTACTTGTATGTGCTTCAATGTCACACTACCAAAGGTTTCCAGCGATAGTGTAACATCGTCAGTTAGGAATATGTTACAATGTATTTGGTTACAGATCTCTGCACGCAAAATGAGAAAAAGGAACTATTGTTCAATAATCATCGGTCCCAGGGGAGGGGGGGATATAGGACAGATTTTAAAAAAAAAATTTATTTCAAAGGTACAAATGTTTTTCCTCCTTTTTTCTCCTTTCCCCTAAAACACATTTTGAAATATAAATGTCTAAAAATGACAGAATCCCTTTTTAAAAGTGTTACTTATCACTGGAAAGATGCTGCTTATGAAAATGAACGTTTTCATATTTTTTTGCATCTTGTCATAAAGATTTGCAATTAATCGCAATTACCTAGGGCAAATGAAGATATTCGCTCTGTCTGCCTTTTTGCTTACAATACTGACCAGTAACCCATTGTAATACCTCTTGGAAATTTGCAATCAATCGCAAATCTTTGTGTTACAGGGCCCACGGGGGTATTTCACAAAGAGCCTAAGTAGACCTAAGTCGCACTTAAATTCTAAGCGCACCCAGTTCTTTTAACGTGCAATCTCATTTTTAATAACAGACTTCGCAATAGTGCACATCGCATTATTAGTATGATCTGATTAATGAGGTGATGCATAATATACCATACAAAACTAGGAAGTGCATCTTAAAGTGAATTTAAAGGGGAAGTTCACCCTGGAATTTTATTGGTCTTAAAAAGTGAAGAAAAATAATAGAAAAATATTAGTGAAAGTTTGAAGAAAATCGACCAAAAAATAGCGAAGTTATGAATATGTAAAGTTTTGATTCTGTGACGTCACGTGCGAGCAGCTCTCCCATGTGTTGTGTATGTAAACTCCATAAATTTGTCTTTTTTTCATGATTCTTGATAAAGGAATGGGTCAATTTGATAGAGGCATGTATATGAACATATGTTTGATGATATATTGACTGCACAGATGACATCATTAATTTTCTTTTGAAAAAATGAAACTTTATGGAATTTATACTACATAACACATAGGAGAACTGCACGCATGTGACGTCACAGAATCAAAACTTTGAATATTCATAACTTCATTATTTGTTGGTCGATTTTCTCCAAACCTTCACTCATATTTTTATTTTATTTTTCTGCATTTTCTAAAACCAATTTAAACCCAGGGTGAACTTCCCCTTTAAGTGAAATACCCCCCTCCCTCCCAACCTGATTATTATTTTATTACCTGTGAATGACCTTTCTTTGATGCACAAAAGCAAGTGCTTCGATCATCTGCCCACACCATTTCTTCAGAATCTGTTGCATGCAGGGAATAAAGGAAAAGAAAAGGAATGTTGATATTTATGCTTAGAACTTTATATAGTTTAGAAAAGAAAGTACTGTAAGTAGCAACAAATATTCGAGATATTTTTCTTCATATTCATATTTTAATGATTCTGCTTCTTCTTCCTCATTAAGCCACCCTTATTACCATCAGCATTATTAATATCATTTAAAAAAAATTATGTACACCTCGGGAAAAATAATTAGACCAAGCCTTTCTAATAAGGGTTTCAGTGTGAGTGTTTCTCGCTTTGTGGGGTAAGAAAACAAAATAAACACAGACTTACACTGCACTTTACTTCTATACATTCTTCAGCAATTATAACATTGACACATGAGTATAGACCTTCTGTTACTAAAGCAAATAGTGCACTTGTCATAGAACAGAGAATGAGCTTTATGTGTAATGGGGGAAAATGTATAATTGACATAACAATGAGAGATATCAATGATCAATGAAAAGTACTAACCAGTTCTTCGATGGCTTCGTTCTTTTTGCGCTTCTTCTTGAGCAATCTGTCTAGATCCCCCATTTTGTAGTAATCCATGACTATACATACTATGATTGCAGCTTCCTAGAAAGAAAGAGTTGGAAAGGAAATATATCATGACAACTTTTTTTTCCAAGATCAAATGTCTGAAATGGGATGTCTATTCTAAAATTAAGTTGTTTTGAAAAAAAAGAAGCTTAATTTTCCCAATACAGTGCTGTAAAACTGCACCACACACATACAAAATATGAAGCTAAAACAGGGCTTCATAACTCAATCAATCGCAAAATGACACTGGCCAATCAAGGTAACTGTTAAATATACATGTAAAGTTTTATTTTGTCAAAAGATCGACCAGTATCCAACTATAAGCAGAATCGTTAAGTTCTTTCAAATTTGAAATTGATAGCAAACCTCTGTGTAACAGAGCCCTGATTAGTCTGCAAGCACAGACTCAATTTGACACTTAAACAAATTTCAGTCTAGAGTGGAGACTAGCCTCCAAACTCACTGTCTGTGTCAAGGAGCTACAGTACACGAGTAAATCTAGTAGAACTTTACTTCAGACCGTAGTAAGCAAACAACATGGGTTTGTGCCTGCAAACTAGACCCTCATTGGGCGAGGTGGGCATTTGTTTTCCAGGGTGCAAAGAATATATAAAAAGTTGTTCATTTTTTTTATTGGAGGAGGTTTTTTTTGTTTCCTACCACAATAACTGCCTAACAGAGGTTCTAGGGCAACTACCCCCTGTACAACTACCCCCTGTACAATTACCCCT
This sequence comes from Paracentrotus lividus, assembly GCA_940671915.1. Taxonomy (NCBI): domain Eukaryota; kingdom Metazoa; phylum Echinodermata; class Echinoidea; order Camarodonta; family Echinidae; genus Paracentrotus; species Paracentrotus lividus. The sequence goes on along the minus strand of CALNVZ010000649.1, from coordinate 3,237,243 downwards.
GGACAACTACCATCTGCAAAAAATCTATCCCCTCACTCTACACCTATCTCTACCCGTATTTCTGGGGGTAGGTGTCCTGGTGGGTAATTGTCCATGTGGGTAATTGTCCTGCTACGCTATATCAACAACGCCTTTTTAAAAAATGTATGTGAATGGTTTGTTGTTTCCACATATAACTGCAATATTTAATACACTGCAGGGGCATTTTTGAGGTACATTGTAGCTGATAAGTTTGGGCCAAACCATTGTATAATTGTATTCCTACACATATGCTTTTCTGTGTGCAATACTCTCAACAGAATTCAGTTCATTTCTCATTATTTTGGTGATTTGTCAACTGAAGAATGATACACAAACCCCATAACAGTGCCACACTCCTATCAAAGAAATCTAGCGAGTGTAAAAAAAAAATCAATCAACGTTATGTAACCACTTTCCCCAGAAATCCTGCTTCCCATTGTTCAGTTTTCTAAAGACCTTTATCCCTCAAACCCTAGGATCTGTTCTTCTATTCTTTTCTACTGGCTCTGTTTTCTGTTTATCTCTCCACCTTTACAGCTTGAAGCCTGTAACAATAGACTGATGCAGTGATACTTTGAAGGGAAAGCATGGCATCATCTCTTTAATTATTTCACAGGTCATTCCTTCCTTTCACATGAGATGAGGGCTTATATACAAGGTGTTGGATGTATCAAAAACTCATCTACGCCTATCGCTGAATACGACACAGATATTGATTGATTGATTGATCACGGATATAGGACTTTCCACAGATGCATTCTCCTGCATGTAGTGAAATAACTTCCCTCTTCCTCAAAAGAAACTACATGTAGGGAGAGGAGATGACTACAAGTACATGTATTTATCTGTCTTACTGAAAGTAAAATTAACAGAAAAATAAATAAAATTTTAAGATAGCGATCTGTATTTGTTTATAACATTAACGAGTGTGAGTGATCAAAATTAAAATGAGCTGGAAAAAGCTGAAAAGCACTGAAAAACTCCTGAAATTTGTAGAGCCTCTAAAGGTGGTTTTGTACAGATTTTAAAAAAATAAGCTGAAAATCAAAGCCCTCAAAGTTGAAATCAGCTAACTTCCATACCAAGTCAATTTGAATCAGTTTGGAGAGTCACAAGATGTTTCAGACCTCCTCGTCATTAACCCTTTAGCACATAAACCGCCCAAGACCGCCCCTCAGCTTACTCACTAAACCGCCCAAAACCGCCCCTGTCTTAAGCACGCTACGGGCAAGACAGTATCAAAAATATGTGATGAAACATGCCCATACTTGTTGTGGATTACACATTGGATGTGTGCTGTCCGATTCTGCACAAAAAAGTAGGTTTTAAGAGCAATTCTTATTGACAAATGTCTGATTGAAACACAGCATATCCCTTTCCGCTAGTGAGTAAACTGACCCTTTTAACGCAGTCTCTAGGTGCTAAAGGGTTAAATATATACACACATTTATTTTTTCTGATAGCAGAGAGATTTCTTTTACCTCTTTATCCCATGTGACAAAGAAATCCTTGTATCCACAGATGTATGGATGTTTAAGCTCCTGGAGGGCCATAGCCTGCGATAGGATGAAGAAAAAATGAAAATAATCTTGAATTCTGGTAATGATGGAACATGAATAATTATAAAATAAAATGATTTAAATGAAACTAAATGTAACTGCAAATAATTAAATCTACATACGTGGCATAATAATAAGAGTGTACATGTAATGCGCATCTGTACTGTAAAATACCTGACTGGAATTCAATTGAATGACGAGGGTATATATCGTAACAGGGTCATCACACAAGACCGACACCAACAAGACCGACGGCCCATTAGTCCGACACTAGACAAAAAATGTTTATTTAACCGACGCTAGCAAATACATACCCATAAGACCGACACAAGATCAAACAGTCCCACCAGACCGACACCACAATATTATGACCCACGAGATCGACATCACAATAATATGACACACGACACCGACAGTAGAGCAATACAGCCAACGAGACCGACATTACACGAAGTAGACCCACGAGTCCGAAATTGCGTCATGGCGCGTTATATTAAACAGTGCCACCTTGTTTTATTTCATTATCTCTCTGTTGCCCTTCCACCCTTTTTGGTCTTTAATTACTTCCCCTTGTTTCCCTCCCTCCCTCCCTCTTTAACCCCTTTCTTTTGCCTTTTAGACGTTCCTTTTGCCTACCCGAAGGGCGGGGGGGGGCATGGCCTCGTGCCCCCAAGATACCCCTGGTTATGCGCCTGTTTCATCCACGCGATTCGTACATCCCCGACATTATTTTTTTTAGACACCCTGTACTAATACTTGTCTATATATGGTCACAAGGTGGCGCTGTTAAATATAACGTGCCATGACGCAATTTCGGACTGGTGGGTCTACTTTCTGTAATGTCGGTCTCATAAGCTGTTTTGCTCTACCGTCAGTGTCGTAAGTCATATTATTGTAATGTCGGTCTCGTTGGTCATATCATTGTAGTGTCGGTCTCGTGCACCTGTTTGATCTAGTGTCGGTCTAGTGGGCTGTCGGTCTCATGGGCCTAAATTGTTTACAGTCGTTCTCGTTGGCCTATTTACTTTACTGTCGGACTCGTGGGTCGTCGGTCTCGTGGGCCGTCGGTCTCGTGGGTGTCGGTCTTGTGAGCTGTACTCTATCGTAACACACTTTGATCAAATACTTAGAATCGCTGTATAAAATCAAATCATTATTATCCTTACTAGCTCTATATCAATACATGTAGGTAGAAAGCATCCTTATACATAGTTATAGAAAAATATAGATCCATTATTCATGATTATATATCTGACACCATGGAGATAACAGTAAGCTAATTGTGTTATATTCTGATGTGCCTACATGTAGCTTATCCTATGCTTCTAAATTATTCACCAACACATGGCAAACTAAAACAGAAAAAAAAAACCTGTCAGTGTGTATACATACTTGTACACGTAGTTGATTTTTCTTTCAATGATTTAAAATTAGATTACAAATTATTGGGCTGATTGATTGTCAGGACATGAAATTAGGATGATTGATGTATTGTGGATTATTCTACTATCAAAGCTGAGCACTTGGAAGGTTTCTTTGAAAATGTATTTGTTGTTGTTCAAGTACAATGTATTAACTAAAGTGGGTTTAGCAGAAAGTCAGGACAGTCACACATTTTATTCTTGGTTGACTAAATTATACAGTGTGTCCCACAAAAAATGCTAATGGGACTTTAGATGGGTATAATTTTAAAATTACAAAATTATATTGCTTATACATTTTCTTTACACCCGTAAACTACAATTTGTTTTCTACAACTGGATGAAATTTCATGTGATATGGTCCAAGAATCACAAAGATATGAGCATTTTGTCATTACACATCAGGAAACCTCTCCATCCAAGTTTGTATTGAGTAGTACCGAATGTGTCGAATAAAACAAACCCACGTTTGATCATTAATACTTTGAAAAATATTTTAGTAGTAATTATGAAATTTATAGCACTGTAAAGTGCAACTCATTTAACCATTTTAATGATATCTCTCTCGGCTCACAAATGTGATGTGTCACTGAACCCCATTGTTTTAAATATGTCTAGCAAAATTGTAAGTGGTTCACTTTCACACTCATTGATGATCAAAGTTGGGTTTCCTTTGAGGCACCTTTGAATAACGCATCTCAAGGAGCATGAAAGTGAACACTCACCATTTTGCAATACTTTTTCCAGAACAATGGGGTTCAGTGATGCGTAATATTGGTGAGCTGATGGACATATCATTAGAATGGTAATGAGTTGCACTTTACAGTGATATAACTTTTATAATCACTACTGAAATATTTTTCAAATTATTAATGATCAAACTTGGGTTTCTTTTATTCGATGAACCCGGTACTACTTAATATAAAACTTGGATGGAGAGGTATCCTGATGAGTGATGAAAAAATGCTCATATCTTTGTGATTATTGGACCATATCACATAAAATTTCCTCCGGTTGCAGAAAATGAATTGTAGTTTATGGGTGTAGAGATATAATTAATATAATATTGTAATTGTAATATTATACCCATCTGAAGTGCCATTAGCATTTTTTGTGGGACACACTGTATAGAAAAATTTTCACTAAAATGTTCATTGTAGTATGCAACCACATAAACAAGTTGCAATTCAATGCTCTATTAAAATAGTCATTCAACTTTTTATATTTGTCTTTAATGTGGTGTCACTTACAATGTACTCTGGAGGGGGTTAAGTCAATATATTATTTGAACAATAAGTTTCTTTTACAAGTCTTGAACAAATAAAACAAACCCCCAGGATCACCCACCTTAACAATAGCATAAAGACAAACTATTTACAGAATAACAATAGTCTTAAGTACATTTGCTGTCGTGAATGTAAACCATGTCTGATGAGAAATATATGATGCACGAACCTATATACAACTTTAGATCTGCGGCTTCGAATAAGGAGTTAGTGTAAATGTAGTAGACAAGTAAATCTTTTGCATTACATGTATGTTTTGTGTATTGGAAAATAACCCATTTTCATAATTTCAGAATGACTTCTTATTTCATACATGTAGCAATATTCCACTGCATACTGCATAATAGAACCATTTACTTGTAGCTCAGCCATTCCATTGGGACTGACTCGCGTGACATTTTTCCAAAATTTCAACTTTTAAAAGACGATTACTCTAAAACGTTATTCTGCAGGCCTTTTTCATTTTTACATTTCAGTTAAACTATTGATAATAAAAAAAATTGGAAAGCAAAATCTTTTATGTATATAGCCATTTTTGTTGGAGATATTTCTACTTTTGTGTTGTGACTCGCATGACACGACATTATTTCTAGTTTTGGACCTTACTGTATTTTTCTAAAAAAGTACTAGTCCTATTTATACCAAATTTTCAGGACTTAATTCTGAGACATTAGGCAATAAGAATCTTAACCGCATTGAAAAATTATAAAGATTGGCACCTTTTGAAGAAAAAAATAGCCAAAAATGAACCAATTATTTGGATATAGAAGTTGCAAATTTCAGCTCACTGTGTCTAGTTACATGTACATGGAATCGCTGAGCTGACCTTTATTAAGTTTAAGTTTCAATCAAAATTCTCCCTTTTGTCAACTCATTTTTATTTGTAAAGAGTGGGAGGAGAGATAAACCAAAAGCAAGTATTAAAGGATAAAGCAAATAATCAAAACAGACCTAAATATCAAGTACCAAGTCTATAAATTAAATTATAATGTGCACACACAATCAGCATTTTAACCCGTTATACTATTGAGTATACACACATTCTATTAAGTTTATCAACACCATAAGACAGCTACAGTACATGCATTGTAACAATTAACAATGAACCGAGAAGGATTGAAATTGACACTCAGTCAGAGCAATGAATGGCAAGCATATAGAAGTGCAATATCTTTAGTTGCTAGGCAACAACTGTTTTATGATCCTGGATACGGTAGAATGTGTCTGAGAGCAGACAGGAATTAGTTAATAAATACATCAAGGCTGTTATTATTACTTTGACACAGGTCTATAACCATACATGTATCACCTCCGTGTGTTGAATAATTAGATTATTAAAATTGACAATGATCAAGCCTTTTTGCCTCCAGTATGGTTGTATTTTAAACAGCAATGTACATGTTATGTGTAGCTATTGTATAAACTATATATTTTACGTCCGTACATTTTTTGTGATTTTGCCTCTGGACAAGGAATTCACAAGGTATATTTTCACGAATTTATTGTATTTGCATTCACTTTGTACTGAAATATCTGGAAGTGAAAATTTTCACGATCAGAAGTCGCGAAAATTCGGTAAAATAAAACCATCCCCAATTCTTCAGTATAGGATGGAGCCATGTGCATTCCTGTATACACCTGTACACTAATTAAAAACATTTATAACTTAGAAAGTATAATTTCCAAGTGATTATGTTGTATATTATTGCTTCAGTTTTTGTTGTTTTAGAGAGATAGTAATAACAAGAAAAAAAGATGGAAGGACAAATTTGAAAAAACAAAAACAAAAACAAACAAAAAACAACAAAAACAAAACAAATAAACGCAGAAAGAACCTGATTCTGGTATCACATTTTTTCTATATTTATACAAGAATAAATGAAAATTAATTGGACATTACCAATACTGAGCATGTTTTTAAAAAAAAAGAAGAAAAACATAATAATAATTGGTGAACATGGTAGATATAGGCCTACTTGCCAAACAAAGCAAGTGGGGAAATGCTTGGAAATGATTGATTTGCACATACCTCCTTGAATGCCTTTGTAGCTTCGGTTTCATCTGTACATTCAACCTAGTGGAAGAGAGAGATTGAACAAGAAATGAAAAAAAAAATAGACTTTCATTCAATGCTACAGGAGCGCAATATCATATTTTGTGCACATAAATGTATTAATCCAGATCTGCAAACAAACCTGAAAAAAAAAAAAAAAAAAAAAAAAAAAAAAAAAAAAAAAAAAAAAATGAATTCACGGTTTTGAATTATAAAAAAAACAAAACAATTGTTCCTTATATTTTACTACTACATGTATAAATGATTAATATAATTTATGTATATTGTATTTTCTTTTTATTTGTTTCTTATTATTTAGCTAAATAAATGTGGACACCATAATTTAGATGATACATGTAGTTGCATATCAGGGGAACCAGAGCGTTTTGAAAGTTGAGGGGCTGATCCAAAAGTGTGGGTGGGGGGGGGGGGGGCTAAACAGGTTAAAAATCACAAATCTATGACCATTTTCACATTTTTGTACATCTTTGCTGATAAAATGGGGGGGGGGGCAGACTTTTGACTTTCATGACCCCTCATGACCTTTGACCGCGTATCCAACATTCATTGAATTGGGGTTATAAGTCCAGTTTGCTAGGAAACTCCCAAAGCTACGTGTATATATTTGTTGTCTTGTATATTTGATCTCTTTTTTTTCCCTCTCATTTATTTACTTTTTAAAAATATTTTGTAAGCATGATCTTTATCTTGATTGTTTTTTTAATCAATAAATCATAGTATAAGTATTGAACAAAAAAAAATTAATGTTCATATCTCTGATGATTTGGAATCAGTTAAATTGTATGAAATAGAAAATCAAACAAACAGATCAATGAAAGTTTGAGAAATCGAACAAATAACAAGAAAGTTACATATTTGAATGTTGAGATCCCTAACAATATAAAGATCCTCACATTGGCAACCGGGACCCAGATGTGTGATGTCACACATTAAAAACTCGCCTATTTGGTGGACAAAAAATTCCACAAATAACTCTTTTTTTTCTCTCAGATTCTTCATCCATGACAATATTTTGTGAATACATGTCCTCCCATACAAAGAATACCATGTACTGACAGAATTGATGAAATTAAAGAGACAAATTTAGGTGAAATATGTACAAAAGTAACGGGGAAGCTGTTAATCACATCAAACATTCTTGATTGCATTGCCAATGGGAGGATCTCCCATAATCAAAAGTGATCTTCAACATTCAAATGCTCATGTTCAAATTTTTCTTTAACTTTCATTGATCAGCTTCTTACATTAGATTTGTCTATTTTGTACTGTTTTGTCTGTTTTATTCCTAGGTTTCATCTTCTTACAAAGTGTCTAAAATCTGTTATTTTGTTGGGCTTGATCCCCCCCTTAAAAAAAAAGAAAAGATCCTCTAAGGGCACTAAAATCTGTTATTTTGTGGGCTTGATCCCCCCCCCCCTTTAAAAAAAAAGAAAAAAAAATTCCTCTAAGGGCACTTAATGTTGCTTCTCTCTCAAGTTACTTATTTGTAAGCAGATCTCACCCAAGCTTGTGAATATCGAAATCCCTTGTAAAAGATCCATAACTTTCTTTGGCAGGCATAAACAGTGGACGCAGGTAAAAGCTCTCTCTCCGGCACCATCAGAAGCTTTGGTAATTGCCTTTGCAATAAAGTTTGCAATGAGACTGTGGTGGCCTACAAGACCTCATATCATGTTAGCCTTCTCTATGAAAATGTCAATACAGAAGCACATTGACCTTGCAGAGCAAACAGACTAGACCCTATGTGTGGCAATATTTCCAACTTGGTCTAGTGATTTTCTCCAAGGTTTTCTACTTTTTTGCGATAAATATTGGATCTACATTCAAGCCCTAGGATATTCTGTGTAGATATTATTAAATTTATCAGAGAATTAGTTTTCAATAAATTTGATTTTATGACTAGTATCATGAATAAAAAAAAATCCTTCTGGTGAAAAAATTCCTTGGGAACTTGCCATGAAATAGATTTACAATTATATTTTACCTGAGAAAAGAGAAAACAATTTAAAACAGCAAGAAAAGTGAAGGCAATCCATAAACACAGTAGTGAAAAATATATTTCAATGATGGAAAATTAAGTTCACTCTCTTAAAGTCTTCACATAAATCTCGCCACGTCGCACCATGGTTTACATGTACTGCTAGCGTGTTTGTTATCCCCAAAGTAGTACAAGGTGAAGTGGCAAGACTCTAGATCATGTTAGGACTCAAAATTCAACAGTGGAATAACATGCAGACACGCTAGCAGCAAAGCTATGTCGCGGACTGTGGCAAAATTTTGGGTACAGCCCACAAGACCGACTCCTCGAGACGGACGGCGCCACTAAACCGACGATCCTCACGAGTCCGACAGTAATAAATAGGCAACGAGATCGACTACAAACATTTAGGCCCACGAGACCGACGCTACAATGATATGACCCACGGAGACAGAAAAATTCGCAATAAATTAAGGCCCACGACACCGGACGGTAGAGCAAAACAGCCCACGAGACGACATTACATGAAGTATACCCATGAGTCAGAAAAGGACGTCTGAAAGGGAAGAAAGGGGTGGAAGAGGAGAGAGAGACTTCGCAAGGGCCGAGAAGTCGAAAAAAATATTAATAAAAATAAAAATAGGTGGAAGGGCAACAGAGAGATAATGAAATCAAAGAATAAGGCAGGTGACCAACGGCAGGTTCTAACAATCCATAGGCTTGGAAGATTTTCAGGAGGGGGGCTCAATTTTTGTACCAACTATTTCGGGAAGTTTTTTTTTTAGGGGGGGGGGTGCGGGCCGCCGGGCCACCTTGATTGGGCCGGGGGGGGGGGGGGGGGGCGGGGTCATTACAACCTCCTGTTACGTACATGTACCTGCCTCCTTATGGTTCTTGCTTCTAGTCTCTGTTGCCCTTCCCCACCCTTTTTGTTTACTTCCCTTGTAATTTCTCTCCCTCCCTCTTTTCTCCCCCTTTTTGTTTGCCTTTTAGATGTCCCTTTGCCTATATACCCGATAAGGGGGGGGGGGGGGTGGGCATGGCCTCGTGCCCCGAAGATACCCCTGGATATTCGCTTGTTTCGTTTTCATGGGCCTAATTAAAGAAACGTCTGACTCGTGGTATACTTTCATGTAACGTCGGTCTCGTGGGCTGTTTTGCTCTACCGTCGGTGTCGTGGGCCTTATTTGCGAATTTCTGTCTCGTGGGTCATATTATTGTGGTGTCGGTCTCGTGGACCTGTTTGATCTAGTGTCGGTCTAATGTGGGTCTTTATTTGCCTTGGCGTCGGTCTAATAGGCCTTTTTTGTCTAGTGTCGGACTTGTGGGCCGTCGGTCTCGTGGGTGTCGGTCTTGTGGGATGACCCCAAAATTTTGTGTGGAGACTGAATGCTTTCCCATACGGTTTGGCAAAAATCAGCAAAAAATCGGGAGTGTTTTTTATTTTTTATTTTCATGATAGTGAAATCTAATACAAATGTGGCCGTGTGTTATAAGTTCGCCGCCTATTGCGTTACCTGCCAATTTCACTACAAATGGCACTTTTTCACTTCAAAGACCTGTATCTCGAAAAGTATACACCCTAATATATCAAAACTATACATTTTCTGAAAGGAAATTCCTCAAGGAATCCAAATCTGCAATGAAAAATTAAACCAGGTGCAAGATAAAAAAGTTATTAGGAAAAAATTCTGGAAATTTAGATTTTTTTAAATTTTTCACTGTTTTTATCGTGGTTTACAATTTTCGAATGAAAAATATAACGTTCTGAAATTTAGCCCTGAAAATGTAGCTTTTTTTCAAATTCATGAGGGGGTTGAGTCCTGCCAAGTACTGTTGCACCATCAAACATATTATTAAAGTGATATGATCATATAAAGCAGTTTAAAAGCTTTAATTTGGTGCTAAATTCATAATCATAGGCTAAAATTTGGCAGAGACATTGCAGTTTTCCCAACGGTACTACAATATCTCTAATTCCTAATGACTTTGTACAGGAGGCATTGCCTTTTTAGGTCAAATAACGATTGTTGAGTCTTCCTGGGTACTATTGTAACATCAAACCTATTGTTCAGTGATTTCATGGTATAAAGCAGGAAATAAGCTTCAGTTTGATATCACATTCACAGTCATAAGCCAAAATTTGGCAGAGAAATTCAAGTTTTCCCCAAATCAACCACAAAATGTAAAATTTCCCATTGACTTTGTACAGACGGCGCCGCTTCCAGCACCACTCCTACTGTCCCAAACTTAAACCATTGTAACTCCACCAGAATGTTACCTAGAACAATGAAACTTCACAGGGAGCTCGCACAGTAACATAGCTTCAAAATGAGATCAAATTTGTTACATAAACTTTCTTACTTTGGAAAATATTGACAAATTACTGCTGAAAAATAGCAAAAAGCGTAACAGCACCACCCTATTTGGGTGGCGAGTTCATAACACACAACCATGTAGGGGAGACTGGGGTAATTATGGCCCTGGGGTAATTATGGCCCCTTTGTCTTTGAGAGCTTATAATTCTTTGCTGCATTACACAATGATAATTTAATTTTTACACCTGCCTAGCTAAACTCTTCCTACTATCATATGAGCAAAATAAGCCATTTACATGAAGTTTTGTGCTTAGGGGAGCCCAAAATGTACGGCAATTACAATTCTGTTCGTTGGAAAGTGGCAAGTCTGCTTTTTTATGAGGGGTGTGATATCATTAATTAAAATCCTTTAAGATGAAATTTTGATTGAAACTGAAATAATAGGAAGTAAAAAAACACAACAGAAAAACTTCCACCTGAATATCTTCAATAGTAGAGCTGTAAAGGGGGATCAAATTGAAAATGTCATTTGGGGTAATTATGGCCCCCAATGCATAAACAGTGTACAGTATAAGCGCAGAAAAGCGTACATGTAGATGGGGACATTAACTTGTACGATTTTGTACATAAATATATGTATTGCTTTGATTGCAAAATTTCAACAGTTTGGCTGAACCAATATTGATTAAATCATTGTTGGTGGTTGATAAGTGTATTAGAAATACCCCACAACATTTATTATACATTACCATAATTAATTAGCATAATATCTTTGAATTCATACAGTCATTACAATAGGGGCCATAAATACCCCAACTGTGGGGGTAATTATGGCCCCCCAAAGTTGTTAACATAATGGTAATTAATATGCAAATGAGAAGTAGCAGGTTTATACTTTCCTTTGTATATTAGAGGTATATGGACCGCCTGTATTTTTACATTTATATTTAGAATATCATTGGACCTTTCATTTAATGGTAGTAATAGGAAATGTGAAAAAGGGGGCCATAATTACCCCAGTCTCCCCTATATATCAAAAACCTATTCTCTGAGATATACATGTATAAATACATAGAAAAATAGAAAGGCTTCAATTCAAAGTCAATATCTTTCGCAAAAAAGTAGAAAATCATGGGGAAAAACCAATGGACCAAGATGCAAAACCAGCCACCCTTCACTACCAGGTCAATACTTTGTATTGACTTAAGGATTCCTCCAGGCTGGAGTTTGTATGTTTAAAAATGAAGTAAAATTTATAAAGCACAACACTGAAAATTGCATCAAAATCGGATGAGAAATAGCAAAGTTACGAGTTTCTTAGGTTTTGACATTTTTATAGGAAACAGTTCTCGGCATAACCATACATGTAGGCCCGTCTTCACTAGCTCAAGATGACAAAATAGCTAGCTATTTCTGATCTGGCCAATTAGCCCGATCAGAACTACATGTAGCTCGAGATTATTTGCAATGTGGACGCAATTAGCGAGCTATTTCGTGGGCTAGAATCTTGAGATTCAAACCCGAGTCAACTAGGGCTAGTTTGCGAAAGAGGTAGCTATTTTGCAGATGTGGACGCACTCGGGTTTTTTTTACTCGAGATAATTTATTCATGATGTGCAACCATGTAATGCAATTCTAGCCAACAGCCTGTAGTCCTCCTTTAGTAAACCTATGAGTGCATGCAGACATGTTTCTAACTATGATAAGGAAAGGGCATTCTCACTGGCCGTAAGACAAATTTGCAACTAACAAGTTAGAGACTCCCGAGTCTATAGACTGCATGGTAAGAGTGCCTCAGTCTGCGCAGTACCTATGTCTGCGCACACACGTAAATGTGCGATTTTTATAGAACAAAACACAAAAAATCATCAAAACACCAAACTAAACATCAATATCCAATCTTACCTCAACAATCCACTTTGATACAAACACTGTGAATTGTGAAAATAGTTCATTAACAATGATATTTAGCAAGGTTTATTTGCTACCCTGTAAATTTTAACTATTGTCAAAAAATGAGAAGGCAAAAAAATGACTGCGCTTGAAATGCGTGCAAAATGAGTTAGTGCGCAGACATAGGCACTATTCAGTTTTGCTTCACAAAATTACAAGCGCTTTTAAAAATCGCAAAAAACATTGTTCTTGGATATAATTTCATGAAATTTTTGGTTTCATTTGATCATTAGAATATGAAGAATTGATTAACATCGATGAATCTTTAATTAACATTTTACTTTGAATTTCAATTGAGGTCAAACTTTAGGTGCACAGACTTGTTAGGCACTTCCTTCATACCACAACGTCTGTAGTCTCGACTCGAGAGATGATGACAATGCACATAGAACAATTGCCCATAGACTGCGTTGAACAGATAGCCGAGCGGCGAGCGAACTCACAGCACCGATTCGGAGCGCGCTGATTGGTCAATCGCACACATCATGCAGTTGTGGCGTGATCGCCAGAGGCCGCGTGTAAAATAGCGTGCGACGGTATCGATAGCAAGAACGATATCGGGCCACCTTAACTGTACGCGAGATGGCTTTGGATCGTGATCGGATAGCTTCAGTATCGATCAAAAATTATTGAGATTCGGCAATTTCATGCATATCCACGTGTTGCTCCGTGTGTTCATGTTCAATTGACTTTGTACACGTTGCAATAGATTCTAGAAACACTGACGAACATGATGCAACACCGTCGCTATTTCGTAAGATTTTAATGGAAAAACAAAAAGTAAATGAAATTTGCTTACCTGTGCAGTATCGGTAAGTAAATGGATCCTCCAAAACTATCTTTCATAATTTATATAAAAAATAAGAAAGTGGAATTCTATGTCGATTTTGGTACGAGGTGATGGGTAATTGCAAGCTTGTGCATTGTACAGTGAGGCATGCACTGCGCATGCTTACTATATTTTCATTCATAAATTTGCTTGTGATCGTGGCTGGATGACGTCACGTAATAAGCAAAGTTGTGACGACCGCTAGCGGCAAACGCTATACTATCTGTATCTGTTCGTGCAATTGTTCTGTGTGCAATGACAGCGATGTTCAATTTTTCAAGTATTCAAGGCAAGTCGCTGCAACATTCCCACTTACACTTATTGCATGGTCAATTATTATTGACCTTGCACCGCCAAGTAGCTATACACGGCGGACGATCACCCCTGAAAAGCACGATTTTTCTGCCTTGTTTTTTAAATCATCAGACGTGTATACTATTCAAAATGTGTCCTATATAAAAAGTTGAGATATAGCTCTATATTATATGCCTATATCTTACTTTTTTTATTTAAAAAAAATGTAAAAAAAACTGGGAAAAAGCTCACCGCTTTGCGTAGGTGTGTTCTCCGTGTGGGATCTTGCAGGAAAGAGAATTTTTCTCTCAATAGCATTAGTCTCGTATATAGGCGTCTTAATTTTATCACTCAAACATTTTTTTTCCCGCCACCGATGGGACACCTACACGATTGGGTGAAAAAAAACTTTGCAGAACTTTGATGGATCTCAGGCACGTATCCAGGGTGGCCAGCCGGCACTAACTACCTTCTCGCCCCCCCTCCCCCTTACAACAACCAAAATAAATATAATAAAAAATGGCCGATCGCCCGATTTAGCTGCTATAAATTCAAATTCAAATTCAAATTTATTGATATTAATCCACAACCTTGGATTATCATCACAGAGAAACAAAAACAATGATATTTACAAAATCATATTGAACATACAAATCAAAATGAACATACAAGATATTACAAAATTAATAACTGAGCTAAATATTAATATCATGTACACATACCTTCACAGACATACTGAATATATAATAATTTATATTTTAGATTATGTATTTAACATACATAATACATTCCAAACTACAGGGATCCAAAACAAAGCCCAAAGGACCGGAGGTAGGGACCAATCGATCCCCGAATTCAGAGCAAAATCTAACGATTTAAATATAAGTCTAAAAAAAACTAAATTCAAATATTCAGGATTCAAATCTAAATACCGCATCGACCGGTCCCACCCAAATCCCCCGGTCACTTCAATCCCTGCAATTTAGAGTGATCTGTAAGCTATACATATATGCATATTACACATACGTAAAAATATATATATATTGTTAATATTACATGATATTTGTTATTTATACACTATTTTGTCCAACCTGCCCTAATCTTCTTCTATATACATATTAATAATGATGGATACCTATTTTTTGTTACATCATATCGCTTGTTTTTAATAAATATAAGAATTTCTCATGTGGTTTATCTTTAAGTGGGCACTATATCGCTTATCTTTTGAATAGTGTTTTCTTCTTCTTGTTAAAGGTATGGACAGCATATAATAAATGGAACCTCTGTTTCTACATCTAATTGGCACATGGACATAGCGTTTATGATATTTCCAATTTTTTATGTCTTCCCTGTTCTATCATTAATTACTGTTATATAATCTTATTTTCATAAAATTATTTAATGGTGATTTATCGATGTCTAACAAAAGATATTTTTCAAGATCGTAGCATGTTTAAAGTCCTTATATGTTTCTAAGTTTGCAACAAACACCTCGCTGTTTTCGACTAAAGTTCTCATTCCAAGTCTGATTGTTCTGAAGTTTATTGCCATAGATTTTGTAAGCTGTCGTTTAGAGAATGTATTTGATTATCCCATACGTGATGAAAACCGATATCTTTCAGAAATACTTCTAGCTGTTTGCAAAAACCATTTGTAATAACATGTTTTGCCTGATGCAATCTTTATTAGGCTATTGGGTTTTGAGTTCAGGATATGCAGCCAAAAGCCCAATCATTAATTTTAAGCTGTGTATTATTATATAATGCGATACGTCCTACGTTCCGATAGTATTAGCATTAACTGCTCTCTGTTTATAGCTCGATCATAGTTCTTTAAATACTTTATATCATTTTCTCAGAGTGTGAAGAGTTGAATCTCTTTTCTATTCCCCCTTTTGAGTCTTGATGTGTCCATTATCAAATTTCAAGAGCAGTATAACGCAATTGGTTTGATGCACTGTCAAATAGCTTCAAGTTGGGTAGGATTAATAGCGATCGCTTGCTAACGTGCTTCTTAGTAGAGAACATCGCTTTTTGGCTTTGTTCTTCAAGTTATTACCGCATGGGAGAAGGTTCCCGAAGGTTTAATAAAGTCCTAAATATTTATACTCTGGAGCTATCGTAACAAAGGTTATTACCTATAAGAAACTTCTCCTTATTTATTAGTCTACCAGATTTATTGAAAATCATAACATTCGTTTCTTAATATTACTTGTAGATTCCAAGTTTTACAATATTTTATCAAGTTTATTTAAGGAAAGACTGAAGACCATCTGGTGATTCTGATATCATGTACGCAGGTCATCAGACGTATAGATAGACATGATATTTTCATTTCGCCCGAGCAATGCTGGTTTGCATTTATCATCGAATTCATTTACAAATCATTAAGATACAGTGAGAAAATGAGTAAGGGCTCAGTGAGCAGCCTTGTTTGACCCGGCTGAGGTTGAGAAATGCTTGGTGTTCCCCCCGTTCCAACTTTATTGAAAACCTTAACATCACTGCTACATGTCCTTGATAATGTTAAAAAATGGTCCTTTATCCACACACTTTTGAAGTTTTGACATTAAGAGCCTTTCGTATTCACTGCAGTCACAAATGCTTTTTCGTCAGGTCGACAAAACTAACTATAATATTTTTCTTCATAAAAGCCTGGTCATTATTGTTATTTTAGAGTGAAACATAGGTCGCTTGTACGGCTACCTTACGAAACCCGATTTCTCTGGTTGTATGACCTCATTTTTTTCAAGGATTCATTAAGTCTGATGTATAATATTACTAGATGAATAATTTTTCCTAGCAGTCTGGAAAGACAATAGCCCGGAAATTAGATGGATTATCATAAGTCCCTCCTTTAAAAACTGTTTTAATATAGTTATCCCTCAACCATCGGTAAATACCAGTTTTGAGTATCAGATTAAATATTTTGGGTATGGTATTAACATGTAATTTGCAAGAGATATAGTATCATTTCATTTAATATACCAATCTACACCGCAAGATTTTTCTCTTTTAAGTTAGATTTAATGCTTAAGACATCTTTGCTTGATATGTCGCATCTCACAGTATTCCAGAGTTAGTTTTGTACATGCTTGTGCATCTTATGGTACTCATCTTCAAAGTAATTTGTATATTAATATTCATTAATTTATTAAAGTAGTTGTACCAGTCGCTTGGTTCAATTTCTGAAAGTAACATCCTTTTTTACTTTCCCATTCATTTTTATTAACAATGTTCCAGAATTCAGTGGATTTTTGTGTTCTGCGGAGAAGTAGCTTATCTAAAAGTTTTCTCGTTTATGATTCTATGCTGTCTACGTAATAACCTTACGAAGCAATTTCTTTTTTGCACATGATTTCTGAGCCGAGCGTCTTACCAGGGTTTTTCCTTAAAGTTTGCAGAGTCTCCTATCGTTTGATTAATACTTTGCACGTGGCATCATACCATAGGTTTATTTTGCTGTGTTTTCATTTTTTAGCTTTGTGTTTGGATCCAAGAGGCTTGAGCTGTTGCCAGACTTTTGTAGGATACGCTTGTATTCAAGGTCTTTAATAAGGCTTGACTTTCTCAGTTACTTCAGATGAGTCAATCAGTTCCGTGGATTTGCAAAATTCGATCGCAGATTTCTAAAAAGGAGTTATTGTTACGTGGAGATTCCTACAAAAGATTTCCTGCGTAATTTTTTCGACCACCTCTCATAGCCCGCCTCCCTATTATTGGGTTTAGTGGGTAGTATCTACTAGTTCAGTAAAAATAAGATTGCAATGTAAGGGTAATAGGCCGTGGTCCGACATGGTGGGAAAAAAATTCTCTAATCAATAACTCAAGACGCTTGGTAATGAATACTTTGCTGCGCTGCAATGCAATAATCATCTATGCCGTGCTTGCGAATTAAAAAATGTCATTTTTTATACCTCTCGTGTCGCGCAAGAAGTAACGGCCATTCAAGATTCTCAAGTTGGGCATTCAAACTATCATTCAATATATTTCTACCGTACGTGTTTGTTGATTGGGTATACAAGTATTACGTCTACGGTATACAGAATCAGCTACTACATAGTCGTCGGGTTAAAAATCCGTTAAAACTCGTGTCATTCAGTATCATGACGGTATAAAGTCAAATTCGTTTTCATCTATATGTGCATTCAGGTCCCCCATTATTATGACATCTTCTTTCTTATTAAATCTACTAATACTCTCCTCCATTGTTATCGAATAAATCTTTGTTTAGCCCTGTTCTGAAGAGTGTACGTAGAGTTGCAGGTGGAATATAAGCGAAACATACATATATATCATTATTAAACAAAAAAATGATTTTGACAAATTTTAAACCATATATATTCACAGTTAGAATTGTCCATCACTCGAAACCCTTTGATATGAGTGCTTAATGAATACACCAAGCACCCCACGAGCTCTGTGAAGGCTCTTTGGAGGCAATACCCCTATATACTTATATCCATTACAGTAAAAAGTGTCTTTGTCTGAAGCATGTGTTTTCACACATAAAACTATATCAGAACCAATTTCTGAAATTCTTTACCAATCTAATTACAGAAACGTCTCCATTGATTCTTTTAAATAACCATTAACATTCAATGAGAAATAGGAAAGCAATTTAGATACTTTGGGTGCCATAATTTGATCTGGGTGCCAGAGAACATACATAATAAGGTATATAGATTTTAGGTTTAGCATAATCTCAGATATCACTGAGGATATTATTTAAACTCGTTGGTTGAGAAATAAGTAGTGGATTCGTGATAGTGTATTAATAAAACATGATTTCAGTACAAGTCATGCACCAATAATATACCTGTTATCATTTTATAACAAGTTCACTAATGAAATATATGCTAACATTTACATATCTGGGTGGTGCATTTACTCATGTATCCGAAGTAAGCGAATAGAAATAATCGTACGTGTTTTGCCATCTCTCTATGAGGTAGCTCGGATCAATGAAGACTATAATATCATGGTATATCTTCGTTCAAAACATATTTTTTCAACACACAAGCAACAGTCGCAACACATACCTCTAATATATATTTTTTGTTTGCTTAATGCTTGTTCATCCGTTTGCATGTTGCCTTTGTTCTTTTGTATTTTTGTCTTTTCTTCAAAACGAAGGGAAAACAGACAAACAAACAAACAACAAACGGACAATCAAACAATGATATATAGCTTATGGTACCAAGTTACTCTCAGCAAAATGTTAAACATTGCGTCATGCAACGTACATGTGAATGTACAATACAAATATCGAAAGCACTGTTCACATGTGAGAGAAATGAAATTGAGGCGGCAATGTGGGGGCAAAAAAAAAAAATAATAATAACACCTACTCCCTCCAATCCCCCCCCCCGATAAAAAAAAGGAAAGAAAAAAAAAATAAGAGGAAAAATGGACGCCTGCCAGATTTAATCTGAACTATGGACCAAAATTGATGACCTTTATGATGGGAAAAAGGCCGAAAAACAATTTATAACTACCTCCCTCCCACCATTCAGCCCCCCCCCCAAAAAAAAGAAGAGAGAAGAAGAAGAAGAAAAAAAGGGTGGAAAATGGAGACCAGCTCTATTTATGATTTATGATGGGCAAAAAAAATGAACATCTACCTCCAAAACCACCCCTCACCCTCCAAAAAAAAAAAAAAAAAAAAAAAAAATGAAAAAAATGAGAAGAGAAAAAAAGGGGAAAATGGGCGACCGGCCAAATTTACCAATTGAAACCTAACCCCTTTGCCAATACTTGATGAACTTTTATGATGGCAAAAGGCCGATTTTTATTTTTTTTTTTTTTGGCCCATCGGTGAGATTATTTTGTCTTTGGGACCGGTGTGCTTCG
>CALNVZ010000649.1:3202011-3217630 GCA_940671915.1 Paracentrotus lividus | reverse complement strand
AATTTTTGTTTGCTTAATGCTTGTTCATCTTCCGTTTGCATGTTGCCTTTGTCTTTTGTATTTTTGTCTTTTCTTTCCAAACGAAGGGAGAAACAGACAAACAAACAAACAAACAAACGGACAATCAAACAATGATATATAGCTTATGGTACCAAGTTACTCTCAGCAAAATGTTAAACATTGCGTCATGCAACGACATGTGATGTACAATACAAATATCGAAAGCACTGTTCACAATGTGAGAGAAATGAAATTGAGGCGGCAATGATGGGCAAAAAAAAAAAATAATAATAACACCCTACTCCCTCCAATCCCCCCCCCCCGATAAAAAAAGGAAAGAAAAAAAAAATAAGAGGAAAAAATGGCGACCTGCCAGATTTACAATTGAACTGGCCAAAACTTGATGACCTTTATGATGGGAAAAGGCCGAAAAACAATTTAAACTACCCCCCCCCCAGCCCCCCCCCCCCAAAAAAAAGAGAGAGAAAGAAGAAGAAGAAAAAAAGGGTGGAAATGGAGACCAGCTCTATTTATGATTTATGATGGGCAAAAAAAAATGAACATCTACCTCCAAAACCACCCCTACCCCTCCAAAAAAAAAAAAAAAAAAAAAAAAAATGAAAAAAAGGAGAGAGAAAAAAGGGGAAAATGGGCGACCGGCCAAATTTACCAATTGAACCTAACCCCTTGGCCAATACTTGATGAACTTTATGATGGGCAAAAGGCCGATTTTTTATTTTTTTTTTTTTGCCTTCTCATAAATCATCCACCTCCGCCCCCCAAAAAAAAAAGTGAGAAAGAGAAAGTAAAGTCGAAAACGGCCAGCATCGATTTTTAAAATTTTAATGGGCAAAAAAAAAAAAAAACATCTACTCCCCCCCTCCAAAAAAAAAAAAAAGAAGAGGAAAAAAAAAAAAAAAAAAGGAAAGAAAAAAAGGGGGAATATGTGACAGGGGGAAGAATGGGGTGTACCAGAAATGTAGAATTCAAATTTTGCACCCCCCCCCCCTCTTGTGAAATACTTGATCTACCACTGTATCTTTCGTAAAGATCAGTATTGGTTGGACTACCTGAATAATCCATTCGATAAAATCTTCTTGGCCTGGAAGAAAGCTAGTCCCGTTATGTATATGAGGTCAATTGAGTTCCGGGCGTCAATCTTGGTTTACATCGTAAACAAAGATCGTCAATTACACGATAGTCAATCACAAAATATTATCGTAGTATTCTAATGCTTTACTGAGTGGGTTTTGTCCTCTTGTATATTTAAGCTCTATAGGGTGCAAGCCCTCAACATCGTTCAACATACAGTAGCTAAAATTCGGCAGTGCCGACGATCTCCGATCTGAGCGGAGGAAGGATACAAGAGAGAGAGGTGCACACTCGAGTCTGTTCTCATTCACTGAATTGGCTGATAGGAGGAGAGAAACGGACTGATATGTCTAACTATTACATGTCTGAATAATCTATATCACCTCTAATCCAGTCCAAATTACACAGGTAAAGTGATAGATCAGGTGAGTGTGAAATAAATTGGAACTTTTACTGTAATGAAGTTAAAATATAAAAAAAAGGGAATCGGTGGCCGATGGGGAATGCGTCGATCCGTTCTATGGTAGGTTTGCACGCATATGTGCAACATTTCTAGTGTCAGGTCAGTAACATCGCTGTCATGTCTCTGAGTATCCACAGACCACGACATCACTGAGACGTACGTCACAGTGACTTGATTGTGACTGAGAAAAATTGAAAAAATTGAAGAAAAAAAAAAAAAAAATCTGTTTGCATCATTTTTAAATTTTATTTTTTCAGTCACCAGCAAATTCACAAAGGTCTTAACTTAGTTCTGCGCCATAAAATTTACTTGTTTTGGCGAAATTCTTCTACTTGACACCTACATGTACATGAATTTCTATCTATTTTTCCACCAAAATAATTGTCTAACTGTAAGAGATTAAATGTAAAGTTAGGATTAACAAATCTATTCTTACCTTTTTCAACACAAACTTCTTGCCATCACTTTTGTCTTTCGCGAGAAAAACTTGTCCCTGCGCTCCTTTTCCCAGGCGGTTTTCGAGCTGAAAAAGGAATTGACATGCAGAAAGAGTGAATTAATGCTGAGGAAGTTATATATCTGAAACATTTTAGTGTACTCGTTACGAATTTAATGCATTTAGACCATGTAAATTCATTACTTTTCTGAAGTTAGGCAACTTTACTCACCGTGTAGTTCTCCATCTTTCTTCTTTCACTGGCAACGCCAAACTATTGAACTGCGCATGCGCCAACTCGAGTCGGTGGACGAAAACGCGATTTCTTTGTGCACATAAGTTCAAGAAACCCTTTTCTTAGAAATTGGGGCGCAGGCGGGCGGAAAACATACATACTGTAAGGGGGGGGCGGGCGGGTGGAACAGGGGATGGTGGATACAGTGCCCCCCCCACTTTTTTAGTACGTGCCCTTTTCATAACTAAAAAGTGCCGCTTTTCTTACCTAATTAAAAACGGACCCTTTACATACTTCTTTTTGAACTTGGGGGCATGCACAATAAAGGCGGATGAAGGGATTTTTTTTTCCGGTGTAAGAATTTTTTGGAGATTAAAGGATCAATCACGGTGCAGATCAAAAGCATAATCTCACCCATCTCAGATGCCCCTATCCATCTTCAATTTTATTTTTTTTTTATGACGTGGCTACTAAAAACCAAATTAATTTTTATAAGAATTACAGGACAGGCCCTATAGCAACAAAACGATTATTTTTTTTATTTTTTTTAATTTTTTTTTTTTAGGGGGAGGGGGGCGTGCTTGGGCTTGTGAGTGCGGTATAGTATTTTTTGTTTATAAGCCATGCAAAGTGGTTTGGAATCGTAAATGCGCCTGCATGAGGATTTACCTGCATCAAAGGCCAAGGATACTGGGGGGCGTTTCACGAAACCGTCATAAGTCTAACTTCTTGACTAAATCGGAGATAGTGAACAACTTGTCCACAAGCGGGTTCACGAAGCGCCATCTCCTGACAAGACTCGTGCTACAACAACGCTAGACTAAATACTTAGCACAGCTCCGGACCTGTCATACTCTTTGGAGCAGCGCTGAACGTCAATCAAACGTAATTTATGGCAAGCAATCGGTTTGGGCGAATTGCATTTGCCGCACAATCTCGATTTTCTCATTTTCGGTCATGACAAAATGTGGCAACGTCAGGATTTTGGTCTAAATATCTAGAAAATAAATGGTTGTTAAGCAATTAAGTGATTTTTATATCAATAAAAGAATAATATCTCGTAATATATCCAATCAAAAACTAATATTGAATAAATTGCAAGCATTATTCTAGCTTACCCTTAGAGCTAAATAAAAAAACCGGGCGCAGAGACTACGTTGGTAGTCTAAAATCGATCTATTAGTACCAAATTCAATATTTTTGAATAGATTTCTTTTTAAATTACAATGCACTATTAAATTTCTTTCCTTCGGTGAGCAAAACAGAAATTTAGAAAAAACAACTCAATCTAACTCCATTTTCCAGCTATCGTATTTTTTTATAGTCTGATTTACGAAACTATGAACTTAGCCGCTCCGGGGGTACGCCATCTCATGTTCTGACATGGTCTTATTAATTTCATGATTGCATTGTAAAATATATGCAGTAAGAAACATTGTGCGTTTTATTCATTTATATAAACTTATAACCATAATTTTATGAGCTTTCATACTGGTTATTGACCGTCTTATACTTCAATGTTAAGATAATAGTGAAAAATTTTGCTAAACACAATGTCTAAATATCACGAAAACCGTGATTAAAGGCTATTGCTCGAATGACAATTCATCTCCGATAATATCGATATTAACAAATTTGTGAGCTTGGAACGAGTTGTGATATACCGACCTTAGTAAGATTGGAGCTAACTACGTGGTTGGTGGATAAAGATATGACTAACTTGTCCATGGTTTCGTGAAACGCCCCCCTGAATTCTGGATCAATCACGATGCAGATCAAAAGCATAATTTACTACAAGTGCGAGGCTCGAGCAATTCTTTTCTTCTTTTTTTTCTTCTTCTTCTTCTTCTCGCTAAGGGTGCTATCTCACTTCGCGGAAACAAAATTGAGACAGATTTCCCAACATGACATTGTCTCCTCTTGTTCCGCGACGAAATCTTTTGTCCCACGTACAAAAGGTTATACGTGGTACAAAGGGAGGATTTGCCAGCATGTCATTGTACTAGATCTGTCTCCTGTAGCACACAAAAATCAGTCGCGGAGATACATATAGTGCAATGCCATGCGGGCAAATCTGTCTCAATTTTGTTTCCTCGAAGTGAGATATATAGCACCCTAATCGACATTATACGCTCGACAGAGTGAGGGCTTGGGTTACCAGTATTGTGCAAAATATAATGGGAGCTGCATTAAACAAAGCTTTTGCCGCATTAAAAAAAAAACTTTAAAAAAAAAAAGCTAAAAAAACGAGGGATCGTGTCCCCCGTAAAAATGCGCCCCTTTATTGACGACTGTACAATGTTAAAATCGGAAAATTTTGGCGGCTCAGCCTCTTATTGGGCCTGGCGCAGAGGTGGCCGCGGGGTAGGGGGGCAGTGCCCCAAATTTTTCATCCACCCTAAAAACGCCCCAGATGTTACCTAGAAAAAGGGCACCTTTTACACTAAAAAAAGAATCCTTGCGGACTTCTTATAAGTAGAAGTCTCATAAATAATTTCTTTGAGAAAAAAAGGCACTCTCGATAGACTAGTTTACTAACATATTAAAATTTTAAGCATAACTTTTCCTGGCGACATAGTAACAAGGTCACTAACCTGTAATAAAATAATGAATTACAGTACAGGGAATCCATTAGTTATTGCTATGTAAGGCAAGCCTCTGGCAAGCTTTCAGGTTGTCAAGAAAAAAAATTATACATACAATTTGAATACGTTCGTAAACTGGTCTATTCCAAAAAAAATGCCCCCTTTTGTCTCATTTAGGTTTGTTCCAACTGAAAATTTTCCGTTCGGTCGCAATGCGATCTCGCAATTAAAATAGACAATATATACCAAGCAATATACATGGAAAAAATAACAAGCTACTGCTGGAGGTAAATATTGTGAAAATTGCCCTGACATGGTGGTAGTGGGGGAGGGGGGGGGGACTTAGGGTTACAGCCCCTAAATGTAATTCTCTATAATTACTTTTTACATAAAAATTCATTCAATATGAAACAAGTAAAATAATGTACATGTATTTCAAATCGGTATTTTGTCATATTGTGAGGACATTTAGACATTGATTAT
Organism: Paracentrotus lividus; assembly: GCA_940671915.1. NCBI lineage: Eukaryota > Metazoa > Echinodermata > Echinoidea > Camarodonta > Echinidae > Paracentrotus > Paracentrotus lividus. The sequence goes on along the minus strand of CALNVZ010000649.1, from coordinate 3,212,336 downwards.
ACTTTGCTTTAATTTACAATTCTCTTATAAAAGGGGGCATTTTTAATACTAAAGAGTGTCCTCTGTTCGCTATGCGACCTCGCAAGTAACCGCAGGTGCGGATCTAGGGGGGGGGCCGACGGCCCCCACCTAAAAAAAAAAGAAAAAAGGAGGAGACAAAGGGAAGAAAGAAGGAAAAAGGAAAAGAAAAGAAGAAAAAGAAAGAAAGAGAAAGGAATAAGGCCCGATGCTTGTACAATTTTCGCCCAACTTTCCTCAATACGAAGCGAGAAATAGGCTTTATTGGGTTCTAAACAGCCATAACTAAGGCCTTTAATGTAGGGGGGGCCCACGAGGCGGATTTTTCTCAGATTGTATTTTGCAACATACTGCTAAAAAAAAAATCTTTTTTTTTAAAGAAAGAGAAATACATTAGTGACGAAAAGTAAAAATAAGGAAAATAATTAAAACTAAAGATTCAAAATTTCACAAAAAAAGAGGCCTCGTGGACCTTCGGCCGCCTGGGCCCTCGGCCTCCTGGGAAAAATAGTCGGCCTCGTAGGAATACTAGAAAGTGCCCCTTTATTTATTCAATATATTTTTTGAAACCCTAAATTTTCTAAATTCTAAATTTTTAAATTCTAAATTTCTAAATTATCTACCATTTTCTAGTAGTAGAAAATACCCTTTTATTTATTCCATAAAACTTTTAAAGCCCCAAAATTTTCGGCTCGCGCTTCGCGCTCGCGGATACTAAATAGGGTCTTTAATATACAATTATCTACAATTTTTTTATAGTAGAAGTGCGCCTTTATTTATTTTATATATCTTTTAAAACCCCAAATTTTCGGCTCGCAGATACCAATTCAGTAGGGTATATTATGCACAAGTAACTCAAAATTTTCAGCTCGCGCTTCGCGCTCGCGGATACTAAATAGGGTCTATGAGACATAATTATCTACAATTCTTTTATGCTAGAAATGCCCCTTTGTTTATTCAATATAACTTTTAGTGACCTCAAAATTTTTGGCTCGCGCTTCGCGCTCGCAGATACCAATTCAGAAGAGTATATATTAATGCACAATAACTCAAAAATTTTCGGCTCACGCTTCGCGCTCGCGGATACTAAATAGGGTTTATATTACACAATTATCTACAATTTTTATGCTACAAATGCCCCTTTATTTATTCCACATGTCTTTTAAATCCCCAAATTTTCGACTCGCGCTTCGCGCTCGCTGATACTGAATCATAATGCACTAATAACTCTAATTTTTAACTCAAAATTTTCAGCTCGTGCTTCGCGCTCGAGGATACTACCCCATAAGTGCACAAATAACTCCAATTTTAAACTCAAATTTTTCGGCTCGCGATTCGCGCTCGTAGATACAAATTCAGTAGCGTATATAATGCACAATTAATTCTAATTCTTACCTCAAAGTTTTCATCTCACGCTTCGTGCTCGCGGATACTAAATAGGGTCTATATAAATAATAGCTAAAAAATTTTCGGCTCGCGCTTCGCGCTCGCTTTGCATTTTTTTTCATTAATGAAATACCAAACACATTTTGGGTGCTCAGGTAGGGGGATCCCGAAAATGATCATTGAAATAGGGGTCTTTTAGTACTTCCCCTGACTAAAGGTGTAGTTTTCATTCTTTGAGGAAAAATCCTGAAAAGGGTCATGGGTCCAAAAACATTTGAAAAGAGGGGTAACTTTGCTGGCTCCCCCTCCAAAAGCCTCTAATAGCATGCACATATTCCGGAGAATAAGACGTGTTTATAGCCGATTGACCCTCTTAAATCTACACCTACGGCTGATAAAATAAGAATCCGGAACGAGCATACGTGTATGGTTGACCACCTGAGCCTGAGTGGGGGGGGGGGGGGCCTGTTCCAAACCTTGCGTAAAGGTGTCGTCGACAAACATTGGTGCAGTTGTGTGCTTCCATTAATAAATGAACAGTAAAAAAATAAAAGGAAAATTTGCGGGGGGAGGGTAAGTGTATTAAGCATTAGGCTTATCATTTCTTAAGTGTTCATTAAAAACAAAGCATCAATAAAGAAAATGTTTCATTTTGCTTTGACTGTCGTCTGCAGTGATGACTTGCTATTGATCTGTCCACGATTCAATGTTGAAAAAGAAATCTAGCAACCTAGACTTGAAATACAGGAACCATGCCATATTAAATACACACAATACACACAAAGAAATAACAAATAACACTTGCAGAATGCTAAAAACGGCTGTAGACGTATGATTCATCGTTCGGCCTTTTCGGAGAAGAGACAGACAATGGCGCACGTAAATCAACCGAATTTATCTCTTGACAGAACTAAATGTAAGTTTAACTAGTAATCATCAATCTTCTGGCAATTGTATATTCCTTATTGTTTAATTACTTTTCTATTAAAAGTCGATTACATCTAATAAAGTTAGAAAATATATTTTAATGTGCTTACTTCAGTCCCATTCGTTCAAAATAATGTCAGTTAAATGTCAATAGCCAATGGCAATGCAAGCCATGGACATCGTGATATGAGTGTAGCAAACCTGTAATAGACCACTCATATGTACGAGATCAATATACAGTAGTATATTGACCTCGTATTGAATAAGGTACTTTTCGTTGTAGGAAAAAATGTAGACCCAGATATTAGGTTATACCTAAGGAAATTTAGGAAGCGAATGCAATAATTTTGATAAATCTTATATATATTCTAATCTTTGAATAATTATTATTTGTTGCAATTAAAGTTATGAAAGATAGAAAAATAAAGAGAAACTCACCGGCGCTGGTCTTGACACAGAGTGCTGAGTACGTCCGAAGCGCCTCTAATGCTTATTATACGTGTAGCTATGGCGCTATTGTATTGTTAAGAGTCGCAAATCAGCTTCACCCCTACGAAAAATCGGCATCGTTTCAAAACAAACTCGTACCACATCATACTTACGTTGTATCGTGTGAGTTGACCCACATCATATCATCGTTCTTTTACTGAATCGACCACTGGGTAGAAAAACTGAAAGACTACTACATGTTGACATCGTTTTAGTAGAGGCGAGATCAATGAAGAGAATCTTTTGGTAATACATCGATGACATCTGGTTTGGACTGTCAGTCTTTTGTGCAACCGTTTACACTATAGTATGTACTTACAGTCACTCATGCACTACACTCGGATGATAGGATATCATCCTCGTGCCCTCTGCCATTCAAGTCTCGAGCGCGATGAGGACAGAAAAAAAAAACCCTTTAATTTACCCTTACATATCTAGTAATCACCTTCTAACAACTTTAATATGTTATTAATGGGCTCTTAACATTTGTAAATGCCGCATTGATATCTTAATGTTGTTAAAACTCATGCCTGAAGTAAAGGAAAAATAAGAGGAAAACTCGAACTGGCGATTTTCAGCCCAGTTCTCCGAATTTCATCCTAGCCACTTTCATTGTTGTGACCAGTTGGGATACGGTAGCAGAGAGAAAAAAATGAAATAGAGAATGTGCCTGCCTGCGATCAGTACACGTCGCGATTGTGAGGTATTGTAGTGTAGATTGTAATTAATTATTAAATGTTAACTTCTAACCTTATCCAATACTATTAGCATCATCTTCTATGTTAAAAAAACAAAAAATAAATAAAAAAAAAAATGCATAGAATAATTTTTCTCGCGGCCTCTCTGCACATCATAAGGTCATCAATGGTGGTATCGGCATAGGGGTAGGGGTCAGTGGAGCCAATAAATGCAGGCCTGTCTTAAGTGCGAATTCCCCCCTTTTTTTTGTTTTCCTTAGACTTTCCTTCTTGGGGGGGAGGGGCTGGGACGAGATAATATTTGTCATGACGGTGGCAGGAAGAGCTTATTGTCTTCTAAGTTTTACTTTACTCTTGTCGTTTACTCTTAATTTCCTTTTTCCTTTGTCGATTACCCCCACCTTGTTTTTTTTCTCGTCTGCTTTTCTTCTTTTTTTTTTTTTTTTTTTTCGTTTTAGCGGGTGGAAGAGGGGCGGGGGGGGGCGGGGACGAGATATTTTTTGTGCATCGGGCCCGGAGGAGCTTAGCTTTTTTTTTTTTTTTTTCTAAGACTTTTTTTCAGGGGTGGATTATGTAGGGGTGGGGGCTTGAGGGGTGGACGAGATGAATTTGGAGTATCGGCGGGCCGGAGCGGAGCTTAGTCGGGTTTTTACTTTTACTTTGGTATCTTTACTTTTTAAATTCCTTTATAATCTGTATTTCTTCATGTTTTTGTAAATAAAATTAAGTTTGAATTGAAATGCATTTAACTGTCTTTGTCTCGTGTTTTATTATTTATTTTCTTTTTAACAATGTACATACATCTAAGCCATTCCATTGGGGGAGGGGGACAATGGGGTAGAGAAATTAGGCCTACTTGCCCTAGTAAATCTTGGAATAGATTTGGACTTATTTCCCACCCCCCCCAAAAAAAAAACAATAAATAAAAAAAACAGAAAAACAAAAAACAAAAAACAAAACAAAGATTAATAAAATCAATTGGTTAACTAAGATGAAATAAAAAAAAAAAAAAAAACATGACAATGAAAATAAAAAGCCCCCCCCAAAAAAAAATTAAAAAAAATGCATCAATACAACCAAAGAAGAAAAAAAAATCATTATAGTATTTATATATTGCAGGGGGCGGCGGGGAGGGGGGTTCAGCAAACGTTTCACAGGCAAACATTGTACACAATTAACAAAATTTTTCCCATACCATTCGTGATTCTATTAGCTTGTTCAGAGCATCCCATCTCCCGCCCCCACCACCCCCCCTCCCACTTTCGACCAGCCCCTATCACTTTAAATAAAGATCACTGTAAACTGAGTTACTATCTCAAGTGAGCCGTTGTAACACATAAGGTGTATGAGATGATTGCAATTTGAAAAGAACTACTCTGCGATATTGGCGCTGCTGCGTCCTCGTTTTAAACCAAAAGCGCTTGTAACATTTTTAACAACGACTTGATGTTCTATTGCCATTGCGATTAGATTGCAAACGCTTTGCTGTCTACGGGGCTGGCCTGCTCTACATTCAGCTTTAAAACAATTAAACAAACTTTGTTAATATTATATTATTTATTATATTATTTATCAGGCTGCTTGTCCCTACTAGTTTTTTATTAGGATTTATTTTTTCTTCTATCGCGCGAGTGATATCACAACACGCAGCTATATCCTAACATACAATATTAAACAACAAGGCTAAATACTCTACGGGATAATCATTGCCATGAATTTTAATCTTCGCATGACCTCGCGGTGACGGAGAACATGAGTCGGATGAATGCGCAACGTCTAGCTTTCATCATAAAGTGTTCAGGGTCAGGGCACAATTGTATCTTCGCGGCCATAGTTGGATTAGTCTGTAGGCTGCTTCGTCATTTAGGTCGAGAATGGATCAGTCTGGTGTCAATCTATGATATTAGTGATCGTTGAGGTATAGCGTTGAATACTAAATTTCTATCTCTTGAGGACATTTAGGCGACTGTTGAGATGTCTAGAGGATGCCGTGGTAGTGCACATCGGTGAGAGCGTGGCGAGATCGGTCATTGCGCATCTGGTTGAGCAGTGGCTCAAGGAAGGAGAACAAGGAGTGTGGGTGAGAGTTGGAGAGAGTATTGCCGCCGTGGAAGTCACTAGATTTTGTCGCTGTTATCAGGATTAAACGTTTGCTGTAGGACATTATTAGGCTTCTACGACGATAGTTGTCTATTTGTCGCACAGATTTGTGTATTACTTGAGCTTTCTGAGTTGAGAGTACATTATGTATTGGAGTTGACGATATACTGTGTTGGAGTTTGTATTGATTATGCGGTGAGTCGCCGCGCTGCGGTCTGTCTGATCAGAGTTCGTTGCGGTATTAGGCTTAGGAGTTATACAGCAGGCGCAGTTATAACTGCACGCATGTGCTTACAGTGGGGGATCGGGTAAGATTAATATTAAGCCAACCGCCATGTTGAGGCGATGTAGAGTATGTTAGGGGCTGTGCTGTTTTTGTTTAGGTATGGTGGAGCAGGACTTAATAATCAAGAGCTCGTAGCTGATTCGTCATTGTATGTGTAGTTCTTTCTAAGTATTGGAGGAATCTAGGGCGCTATCATATGCGGACGTCGATCAACTACCGCTTAAGTGACTGAATGTGTTTGAGTTTCGTGGCGGAGAGTGATTCGGGTGTATTGTTTCTTTGGTGTATCGCGGGGACTGGGGTGCGAGTACGTGGAGGCATTCTCGTCGGATGGTGAATAGTATGAGAAAGTTGCTTCTTGTATGTACACAGAAGGGAGCCGGACTCCGCCTGACGAGGCCAGCCGTAGGACATATCAAATTGAGAGGATGTGATCGGAGTGATTTAGAAGATTATATAGGAGAGTGGTAGGCAGCGTTCGTGGTCTGTTTCGCGACGCATGAGTACTAGACGGTAACGTTTGTACATAAACGCTTAGAGTAAAATAGTGACGACCGCGCCGAAAAGATCACAAGTTGAGCCGAGATGGAGGAGAGGATGAGTGAAGTGGAGGAATTAGACGAGTGCATAATTATAGTTTGAGGGGGCCGTGCGTTCGTGTGTATGGTGTTTCTCGGCGGTGAGTATATGTGATGCTTGATGTGATTGCTGTGTCTTGTATGTGTATCGTTCCGGGAAGATAATATCAGCAGTGTATGACGATGCACGACAGAGGGAATGAAGTAAGGCAAGGGCATAAATAGGGGAGAGAGGATTCAGGGTCATATCGCAGGGATCTCGAGTCTTATGGGTGGCTCATTGAGTGTGTAGCTGTGATTGAGTTATTGTCGTAGATTGTTTAATTTCTTCGTTTGTTGCAGGATGGGAGGCCAGCAAGATGATGCTGTTTCATTGGAACTGCGCGCTGTTTGCTGATGCTTGTGTGGGTATTTTCTTTTAGTCTTGTTTTCTTGTTTTTTTATGCTAGTGTATGTTCAGACATATATAGCGATAAAGAGAGGCGGAGAAATGAGAAAATCTGTGTGTCGTTCAGATATGGCAGAATTGAACAGGGAGCTGACGATACAGGTTCATTAGATAGATATAGTGAAAGTCGATAAATCGCATAAAAAACAAATCGGTGTGGCGCAGTCGTACAAGACGACATAAGCGTAAGTGTGATGATTTGGCATTGTAGTATTTCTAGATTGTTCTGTATGTGTTGTCGTGTTGTTTGAATAGCGAGGTAGTGTGGAGTCACACCAGTTGTAAGCGCTCTGGAAGGCTGATTAGAAATAGTAATTGGGAGGAACTAGGTTGGCTAGTCGATCATTAGTAGCTATTAGGTATGGACGCCATGAATAGAGGCGCTAATAGCAAGCTGTGTATGTGTGTGGCCTTTACTAAGACTTGTGATATTCTGATTGGCTTCGTCTTAAGTAAGGTGAGAGCGATCGACAAAGAGGTTTGTATATGAGCGCTCTCCACGCATCGCTGTCTGTTTGTTTGTTCGCATATCTCTGTTGTAATATGAACGAAAAGTGGTTACAGTGCACATAGAGAAGCTGTGTTGTAGCTATAAGCCCCCATTCTTTTGTGCGGCCCCATTGTTTTCTGTTTTGTTTTTTTTTTAAATTTCTAATAATGGAAAACAAAAATTGGCCCGCAATTTTGTTCTTTTTTTGGAGGGGGGGGGGTGGGGGAGGGGTTTTCTGAAAAGTAAAAAAAAAAAACCAAGAAAGAGAATAGGGGGCGTCTTTAAAATATAATTTGGCCAATTGTTTTTTTTTTCAATGGCCCCTATTTTTTTTGGGGGGGGGGAGGGGGATTAGGACCATATATTGAGGGTAGACTTATTAATTATTATTATATAATTAATCATTTTCAATATTGGAAGAAAATAATGTACCGCCCATTTTTTTAGGGGCTATTAACTAAATATAATGAGTGCATCTCACATTTGACTAGGCTAGTCACCATTGTGAGTTTCGATAGGTCTATAATCCTCAGATGGAGAGAAAAGCTAAGGTCACGCCCGATTCATAGGAAGAGATAGGTAGTGAGCGTGGTCGGAAGTTAATTTACATCGGCTACCTATCCACGGAATTAATTATCGCGTAGCGCCATCATTTCACGGTGACGCTCTACGTTGGAGAAATGCTAAACCTTCAGTTCCTATCTGCAGAACCAGCGATTTATTTGATTTCCATCCAACTTAAAACCTTTCTGATGACATCGAGTGGGGACAGACCCCCAAAAAAGGTTATAGGCAACAAGGAAGGATAATTAGTACGTAAACATATATATTTGCAGGCCTTAAATTTCGTTACTTTTAGGGCAAGGCCATTTTCCCTCCAAAATTTAGGGCACTTTGTCCAATTCAAAGGGCATCCACGGCCATTTTTTACTCATAAAAAGGGCATCGAAGGCCTTTTTTTTTTTTTTTTCTTTTTTCTAAAATAAAGCCAGGTCGGCAGGTGGTGATTTTCTGTTTAAAAAATACTGCCTTTTGTGTATGGGGAAAACACAAAAGGTGGTGATTTTCTGTTTAAAAATACTGCCTTTTCTGTATGGGAAAACTCAAAAGATGGTGATTTTCTGTTTAAAAATACTGCCTTTTCTGTATGAGGAAAACACAAAATTCCTTTCCACAGTGATTTGGCAATGAAAAATCTGTTTGGCTGTCCATAAAATGTAACTACCACTGACATATTTGTTTAAAAATAATTACTGTGATAAACTTAGAGCACATCCAAAACCCAGGCCAGTGGGAATGAAATAAACAGGGATGTCTTGCTATTACTCCTGTCAGATGGCCATTAAACTCCCCAGGAGGTCGTGGGGAGCTCTGCAACAACCTCTGTATAGGATTATCCAATAAAAGTTATGGTCTGTATTACTTTTAGAGACTTTAATGTGACAAAATAGTGACATATTTCCCATTTTATTGTTGATATTAGAGTCCTTCAGGAAAGGGCAATAAATTTCCTAAAAGGGCGCCTCGGCCACTTGGAAAAAAAGGCAAGGCCAAAATGGCCTTGACTTGATCTATTTTCCCTTGGGCATCACGGCCAGAGACATGGGCAACGACAGCATGGCCTTAGATGGCCTCCGTGAAATTTATGCCCTGTATTTGTTCTTAAAATATTCATCTAAAAGTGTTGTTATGCACCTAACACTGTAGGAAAAAATTGATAGTAGTCCCACGTAGTGGTGCTGCTAGCGTGTAATAGACTAGACCCACCAAATGTTTATTATTTAGAATAGATCTATACAGGGTGACCCAGAAAAAAAGGAAACCCAAGTTTGATCATCAATAATTTAAAAAATATTACCATGGTGATTATAAAATTTATATCACTAAGGAGATTGTGCACTCATTCCTGTTATTTAAAATGATTAATTCCGGTTTTGATGCACTACGGCTTTATGGGCCGTTCAGCCCACAATTTGTCACAGCATAGTATTCACTGAGGTCTTCATTGTTTTGAAAATGTCTTTGCAAAATTTAGTTGAGTCACTGGATTCAATATCACTTGCTTCATTAGATGGGTTGACTTGCAATGTATGCTCTTAAAAAGGATATCCATACTTTCATCATACAACCATTTTAAAAACATGAACAGTAGTGCTTTATGACGTTTATATCACTGTTGGAAAGTGCGCACTCGATTATTCATTGTATTGATGATCTCTTTTCAGAGTTCTCACCAGATGTCACGCTGATTATCAACGATTGAACTCCCATTGTTCTGAAAATTCTTGCAAAATTGTGATTGTATGCACTGTCATGCTTCTTACATTATATCTATGGGAACTGAAGGTTCTCTGGGTTGTCGTGACCACCTATACATTTAGTTGATTATATCGTCGGATGGTAATATAAAGACTAAATAAGTGTAAAAATATTTCCACACGCATTTATCAAAACTCATTTATTTCTAAGTCACTGAATGCTTTACTTAGTTTGTTAGGAATCTTTTGAAGCACTCAATCTGCGGGACATCGAAAGAGTTAAGCCTATCTTACTAATTTGACGAGAGCAAATCTTCATTCACAAACAATGGTGGTTCAGTATGCATGATCTTGGTTGAGCTTTGAGAGAGGTTCATTTAGAATGGTAATGCGAAGTTGTACTTTCCAGTGCATATAATTCTTAATCACCACTGAAATATTCTTGATTAGTTATGTGAGGATCTAAAGTTGGGTTTCCTCTTCCAGGGCACATTCACACAAACCAAATCGTCAGGGGTGCATTGAAAAGTGAATCCTATTCCAGCACAGGTTAAGTCATCCAGTACAACATAGTCTTCTGTTCTTGTCTTCTATATTACTGGGTATTTTTCAGCAAGACATCTCTACTCTCGAAGGTTGACAGCTTA
>CALNVZ010000649.1:3171176-3193016 GCA_940671915.1 Paracentrotus lividus | reverse complement strand
TCTTCCCCCCCCCTACTCCCTTAAGTTTTCTCTCTCTCTCTCCATCCACTCTCTCTCCATCTCGTTCTCTCTCTCCATATTTTCTAATTCTCACATCATAACATTACTACTATAATTCTTTATGATATTTTTGTTTTCCAACCGCATTTTACTTATTCTCTCTCTGTCTTTGTCTACTCTTTTCTTTCAGTCCATTAAAGGGAACCGCCCTGGGGTTAATTGGTTGGAGGAAAACAACAGATTGGAAAGAAAATACATTTGCATGAAGGTTTGAAGAAATCAATCAAAAATGATTTGAAATATATTGATGCATTTTATTATTTTTCTTTTTCAAAGTGAAATTAATGGAATTGAACATTACACAACATGGGGAGCAGCTCACAGGAACGTCATAAAATCGAACTTTAAATCCTCATAATGTGTTGTCCTTTGATGGAAATATTCTTCAAACCTTCAATGACATTTTCCTCTATTTTTTTTATTCTTTTTTCTTTAAAGGAACCATTTGATTTCAGGATGTAACTTTTCCTTTAACACTACAATAAATACTCGGACTACCTTTCCATATTCAATAAGCGAAAAGAAAGCAATTTCACTTACAAATGTATTTAATCAATGTTAGAATAAATAAACATGACGAGAACAATGGTTCAGAACTTTTTAAAAATGATAGTGATACAAAAGACAAATTCTAACCAAACCATAATAATTATATCATTATATATTACACGAGAAGATAGATACACATGCTGAGGAAAATGTGTTAAGAATAGGTTATTTACTAATTTGGTCCAGTGGATAATTTGGGAATTGTTATGTTTACATAATTCTGGAGCTATCTACACTATATTTCTTTTCCCTCAATTTTATCTATATTTGTACTGACACAAACATATATAAAATGAGTTGGTGTAGAGGTGGTATGACAGTACTGAATCTTTCCTCACTCCAAAATTTGAATACTTAATGTTTAAATGCCTTGAGACTGAGCCCGTTTGTCCAGCCAGTCTATATGGAATTTTAATTAGGGTTGGGCAAATAAATGACTTGTTTCTGAAGTTATTTTCAAACAAGTTTATTCTATTAGGTAAAATTTGATGTAGAATCACAAAAATGACAATGATTTTTTGTGTCGATGATGTCCTGACGTCGTAAAGTGCAAAAAACTAAACTAGTGTATTTTTGGCCATTCATCACACCTCCTTTAACTAGGTATGATTAACGATGGTTATTTGGTTTCTTTATTGGATTCTTCTCCGATGGTTTAAAGCTCAACCTGACAATTTTAACATGACAGCGATGTCTAGTATGGTTATAACTAGTGTGTTATGTTAGGATTTTGATTATTGAGGTGTTTTGCTCGATATTGCTGAAACTATACCTAACTCACACTAACAGGTCAACTTAGGTGGCTTACTTTATTGTTGGATTAATCATGTTGGGTTCTCCCGACACTTTGGTCGATCCAAAAGCGATAGAAAACGCAATAAAAGTGGGTTTATGCGTATAAAAGTGGTGATTAAATATCGGGGCATAATACGGGCTATTTTTGGGGCCATTTGATGGTTTTTATGAGCACTTTACGATGTAGAGAGCGTCATCGTATGCCAAAAATATTGTCATTTTCAGTTTCTAGTAATTTTACTATAGACAACTTGTGTTGAAAAATTGAGATTGCGCCGCAACCTTATTATTATTCACAGTATGTGGCCGGCCTTATTCAACTTCAATAAAATATTCAGCATTGTTTTACCTGAATTGTTCCAGTCTATGTAGTTGTTACCTCGCATACAATTCTTGATGGAAGTTTTAACGCATAAATGTACAAGAACTTATGAGATTCAGATAAAAACTGGAAAAAATAAAAGACTAGCTAAAGCTTCCGTGCAATATTGTGAAGATTGGCATACAAAAATATAATAACAAATATAAATATAATAGATTAATTTAGATATTATTAAGATAATATTTATCCTCTTAATAAATCCCCTTGAATTCTTGATAAGATAGTAAATTAATGATACGCTATAATACTTTTTACACAGAGTAGATAAATTTCATTATAAAAGCATTGAATTTATTCAATCCCCGCATTGATATCTATTTCTATTGAGACATGGACTTAAATTTTTTTTCTTTCATTGTTGGAATTGTGAAATCAGGATTAAATTTGGCTAAAAGTCATATTTCATAAAATATTCACCATCATATAATTATCTTAGTTGTTTCAAAACCACAACATAACAAAATCGTTTACGAAACTCAACTTAATATAAAGTCATGTTTATTGGAAGAACACCACGCTGTGTTCTGAGTTGAGCAATGTTTTAACTGCTGTAGTTGTATTCTGTTTTTCTGTATTGCTAATAATATTATTTATACTTTCAAAAAAAAAATTCACGTTTATCAATTATTTATAGTTTAGTAAATCTGTGTTGAATTTCTAACTGGATTTTTCAGGGAGAATTTTAATTTATCGTGCCAATATAATAACTCAAGTTAATTATGGGCAATGTGCGTGAAGTTGAATCGGTATAGTAGTATGCAGAAATTGGTCAATAGATTGGTCGTATGGCTATCCAGGTGGCACGTGCCATCACGTCCTGCGTTGCTGTACATGCATGCAAGGTCGATCGTTGGTCCAATTCTGTCGATATCATCTCACGCGTTTCTGTAGTAAGGGTATTGGAAAACTTCCTGCACATCGTCATGCAACGTGCCTCGAGGTACCTGCGGCTGCACGATTTTTTCTCTAACGAATATCCATCGTAGGGAGGTTGCACGTGTAAATGGTACGTGCAAGTTTTTGTTTGTCGCTGGCCTGGATTGAGCATTGTTTAGTCATTGTGTGATAAGTCGTGCCCTAGTATGTAGCATGGCTATGTTGTGTAGTCCGCCTGTTATCTGTGAATAAGCTACGATTTAGTAAAGATTTTGTCATTAGGTGTCTCGTCGATTGTGTTTGTCACGTCCCAAAACGAATGTTCATTGGCCAATGAGTGCCATGGAATAATAGAAACAATAATTATATATATTGGTACACAAACACCGGTCAATCATGATTAGCACGAAATAGACCAGAGTGCTTCAACAGGTGGACTTGTTTTTTGACCTAATAATAATTTGAGTGTAATAAAAATATGATGTATAGAGGTTTTCTTCATTGTATAAACCTTCAGCTAAGTAGTAGTCATTATTCATGATAACTGAAATAATATATTTTAGATAGTATAGTGGACACCTATTCATATTATATATTCAAGATGGATATTTTATTGTATTAACAAGGTACCATAGAAAACTCAACATACGGATATCTGTAACAAGCTATTTCTCCCAGTACAATTTTGGCACAAGTATGCCTTTGAATAATAAATAACAGTCAGTGTTACACTTCGATTCCAAACTGGGCTTGTTACATGTATACAAAGAGTTTCGCATTTGGTATGTTATTATTCCTATATAATTTCTAAGTTAGTAAAAGTAACTGGTGCTTTAGATGTAAGACCTTATTATGCGAGGGGAAAGTTATCAATTACTTTTTGTAAGATTAGTTTCACTCTCAAGGTATTGAAAGTTCTATCAATTTGAGGCCTCAGAAAAAAATTTAAAAATAAAATATCAAGTTACTTTTGTAAGATTAGTTTCACTCTCAAAATATAGAAGTTCTATTTTAATTGAACCCTCAAAAACATAATTAAAAACAAAAATTACTTGTATAATAACAAAAAAAAGGATCATTGACACGATATAGCTATTTTTAGGAGCTGCTGTATTGCCTATTTACAACCGGACATCGCATAAAGTCCTTCTATGTAATATAACTGTCTCAATCAACAGGGAGGGATGTTTGTAAATATTAGTAGTGCATCATGAGGTATCTATTGTTTATGTTGTATAAAGACCACCCAATAGTTTATACGAGATTGGACTACCGGCATAGTTTTGTTTGGGAAATTGCTACGGTAGGACTAACTTTCACAATAATATATTTTGTGTGTTTTCAATTATATAGTAATATCAGACTTATGTTAGAGTGGATTAAGTTTCCACAGAGACTAGAACTCGCAATTCGTGAAAAAAAATCACAGCAAATTAAAACCAACGTTATACTGTAAACACCAAACTGACTGATAAACCACACAAAGATTAACTTGCTTGAGTGGGCAGGATTTGTTTGCTTTTGTGGATTTTTGAAATTGTACAGGTAGGTAATTAAAGATTACATTTATATGACTAACACATCACATCTTTGTATGGTATGCGAACTTGAGAATCACAATCAGAGGAGTGAGGAGAGAGAGAGAGAGAGAAAGAAAGCGAGAGAGACACAGACTATGTTTTTTGTTTTTCCCTTATTTCAAGCCAGTGTGGATGTTGGTACCTACTCCTTCTACAGTTATTATCTCATAGATTGTATATCAGGCCTAGTGTTGTTTTCTGTGTATTTCTCCAAAGTCAACTGTTAACTTACAGACAGGAATGGGAATCCATTGGTTTTCATTAGAAGAGTTTCAGAGTTACGAATGTAAACCTTTACACCTGAGCATAAGTCTTTCAGTATACAAGCAAGATAAGAGGCTAACCTTCGCTCCAATTTATTGTTCAGTATACGAGTTTTCGCATAGTGGTATCACGCACCTTGTTATAAGGAGTGGACTTGCTTGTCTTGACACTCACATGATCTCCAGATTTATGGTTGAATGATCAAGCAGCAAGCTTCAGCAGAATTAGTATTCTCTTTCCAAGAGTGTGGGGGGGCGGGGTGGGGAAGCCCCGCATAAGGCCTGGTGAGAATAGAGGTTGGGCTATTAATTGTATCATACTTGAAATAATTGATGACAATTACTGTCCTATTTCTCAAATGTAGTGTGCAGATAGTAGTTATCTCTTCAAGTAGCAACAAACATGCATTAAGACACCCCATTTAGGATCCTGTGAGAATTGAACATGAGTAGCCATATATAACATGACTCAAGGTCTGATGTCAATCCCTGCAGCTATTCAAAAGAAGGTCAAGATGCCTATTCTCTTGGGTAGCCATACCGGATGAATTTAAAAACACCCATTGGACCTAGAGATCGATGTGCAGCATTTGAAATTGTTCATGATCAATTCTATGCACTAGTATATGGTCCTACGGAACGCTTGCCGCGGTAGTGTGGGACACACTGGGGTATCAAGACGCCTCTCATATGGGCCTCTGAGATTAGGGGTGGAGTCATGGAGGGAGAGAGGAGGAACTGGTACTTCCGTCTTGATTGCATCTCTGCGAACTCGTTATTAGTTCGTACTAGACAGCAAGCTGGGCAATTTGATGGCACGCTGCAGAAGAAAAAGAGAAACATCTTTTTTATTGAACTCCTTCTTGAGGCACATGTGTGGACTTTTTTTAAGCATAGCAGAAAACAACTTTTTTGACATATTATCGAGATGAAGACATTTATAATAATATTGAATAACTTCTTTGTCACACATGGGTAGATAAAAGTTATGTGATGGCTTTATCACCTACAAGAATGATTGATCTCTAGGATGTAAACATTACTTCCTTTTCTATATGCAAACATATAATATCGCTTTGAGCATACAATGTGTATTGTTATTCAATAAATCCTGGGAGTCATTATCCTTGGACCAACTGGTTTCATTTTGGCAATAAAGAAACACTGACAGTTCAAGTGTACACGAACACAAAATATATAAACAACTGGATCTACTGACTAGACCACAAGTTAGTTCATTATTGTGGATAAACCTCCTCCTATCAGGGGGGGGGTGTTTCATTACAAGTGGTTCCTTTAGTTACAAACACTCTACAAATGACTGTGATCGTTATGTCCGAAATATTAAGATATGGATTAGTACAGCACTCAAGACATGTTCAGTCCTTTGTTAACGTCATTCGTACTTACGACACTCGATAAGTTTAGAAACAATTTAAGAAAGACGGTGAATCAGTTTTGTTCAAATGATTTAAAAATGTGATTAGTATTAGCAGCTCAAGAAATGTCTAGTCATTCGTTAGTATTCCATTTGTTGAAAACACCAGGTCCAAATCGTATACCTTTACATCGGCCGTGAAGCAATACTTTCTGTTAGCCTCCATCATGGATTGTGTCGCGGCAGGAAAGACAGGTGCATATAAATTGCTCATATCGTTGCCTGCAGCCTCCTTTGGCTTGACCGTCAGAGCTTGGTTGTCAAGGAATGGAAAAAGCATCAAGACATCTCTAAGGGCAGCTGAATCATTGGAAGAAAAGAAACAAGTAAGTTTGGTGCTTCAACATGATTGTGTTTAAAATCTCATTATTAATTTAAGATTAGATTTATTATCACTTTTCGTTTGTCATGACTTAAATCAAATGTCAATATAGATCTAGGACTCTAGTTAGATTATTCATAGACAGTGATCATCATTAAAGCAGATTTTTAAAAAATGAAAACATATTCATAAACTAACATTTAGATATTTTTTTAAATAACAACATTCAAAAACATCTGATGCTTTAGTTATTCATTTATAAAAACTAGTTTAAATTCAAAAGTCAATTTTAATTTTTTTTTGACACACAGTATCACATTAATGTTCAAAATATAAGAAAAACCGTTTGATTGTGAAAATTAAATCACAAAATTAATTTTGTTATATTATCAATTACAGGGGTGTATTTCCGAAAAGACACGGGGAATCAGAGAAGAAGAGGTAGATAAAAAGGAAAAGGAAGAAGGAAAAAAAAAAAGGAGAATAGAAAAGGAGAAAGAGAGGAGGAGAGAAAAGGGAAGGGAGGGAGGAAAAATCACGGGATAAGAAAAGAAGGAAAGGCAAAGAGATAGGGAAGGGGGTGAAAAGAAGGCTGAGAAAAAACGAATAAAACGAAACAAAGACAAAACTAAAAAAAAATAAAAATAAGAAAGAGGAAAAAAAAAATAAAGAAACAAACAGAGAAAGGAATAAGAAAAAAGACAGAAAACGACAAGAAAGCAAACGAAAGACCAATAAAAGCTTATACAAAACAAAATACAAAAATACAAAATCCGACAAAAAAAAAACAAAAGAAATAATACAACCGGTAGACCACTTTATTCGCCTGGAAAGCCTAAGTAAAATAATGTAATTGTAAAATATTATGAATTCATATACAAAAGGGCAAATTTAAAGCTCAACGGTAGATATATCAAAGGCTTGAGTGTTTCCGACAGTTAATTGCTCTACTACTGGAAGTGAATAAAGGAACATAAGATTTGAATTTTCCAAACGCTAGTAGACTATCGATTTGATTATAATTTTCTTCTGTTTATGCAGTAGGTAGATGTTTCATAATTTCTTAAGTATGTTCGGGCGATTGTCGTGTAACATTTCATGTCAAATGACATACCGTAGGTACATCAGTAATAAAAGCCTAGAAGAAGTACCCTGGAATAGCCAAAGCTTGTTAAAGGTGCCTATATGTTGATTTTGCGTGATACTTAATTTTGAATAGAAAATAAACATAAACTCTAGCTAAAGAGCATGAAAGTAAATGTATTGATCTATTTTATACATATATGGTCGAATTCCAGGCGAAAAGTGGTACACGTGTTTTTGATCATGTTCAGGCTAAAAATCAAAAAAAAGTAGACGCTAATTTTGGCGTTTTAATGTATCCCACCCGGGAACTTGTTCCGTGCCGCATTTTGTTCCAACTTCATTTTGAAGTGAACTTTTTTTTTTTACAATTAAACATGGCCATTGTTTTGGAAGAAAATTTTTTTTTTTTTTTCGGCGAAAACCTTTTAAAGAAAGTCATCAGATAATTTAGCATTCAGTTGATTTTTAGAATGGCCACATTCAGGAGAATTGTACCGAATTGAATAGTTAGGGCAATCCAAACAATCTCTGAAATTTTTTTTTAGAGGTAAATTAAATTTCGGTACGATCACAACGCTTTTGAAGCTTATAAACCATACTGACATGCTAGATATAAGGAAGTACGGCTTTACCAATCGCCGTACAAGAGCGCCTCAACCATCCTATCGACATGCATTGTCAATGACATTGGTTTCCTTTGTTAATCTGGCAGAAAGAGGTCAGGTTCAAAATTTTCCATGTGGTCAAGAGAAAATTATATGTTACGGACTGAGAAATAGATACTAATAACCACTGCATTGTCTATCTGTTTAAAAGATTAGTGAAATATTTTGACGAAATGGTGTTTGCTGAGTGTGTAAGTTTTTATTCATCGTTGACATCAGGTTTTTTGAGATATTCGTTATAGTGCTGTATTCGGTAGGTAATATTTGACATTCGAATGTTACCTCGATACAGTATGCATGCGTGTTTTCTGGGCATATTATTTTTTGGTAATTTTGTCTTGAGACTAGAAATGTACAGAAAACTTTTTAATTTTATTTGTCATACAGATGGATATTGTGTGATATTTCTTGTTAGAATTTTATGTTTTCAATTGATGTTTTTGACATTTTTCTTATTAATTTGTAAAAATCAATTTATATTTTTAATATATTGTTAAAGTTAATTTTTCCCTCTGAAACAATGTCATTATCTACGTTTAGTATATTCGTGCATCATCAAGTGGGGAACTCTTCAAATTTAATTTACCAAAATCATACTTACTGGTATTGTAACCAGTTGATTCCAGTAAGGTTGAAATGGTTTCAATTACCAGTCTATTCACCAGTTGTTAATCCTAGTATTTCCAAAACGCATATACTGAAACCAGGTTATCAGGCAACCTACTGGAATAAAAACTGGGACCAGTTATACTAGTTAAAAGTGCATTACTCAAGTTTATCAACTGGGTAACAGGAACATTGGAGCTTCTGCATGTTGACCTTACTGGTTACTGGTACCGCAGTTGAGTTCCATAAGGTTGAACTGGTTTTCAATACCAGTTAATTTCCCCCAGTTGGAGATCCATGTGCTTCCACAAATCCATATTGAAAACCAGTTCAGCCTTAATGGATTAACTGGACCGTTATACCAGTTTTAAATATACCAGTTATCACTGGTAACAGGACAGTTTGATCCATTGATAACTTACGGTACTGTACCAGAGTTGATTTCATAAGGTGGACTGGTTTTTCAATTCCGCTAGTAACAATTGTGACGTACTTCATCTTTCCGGCTTTCAATTACCTCACGTTGCTTGTTTATTTATTGGAAAGGGAGAAATAGTCCCGAATAGGATATGGGGGCATCGTTTGGACCCAAAATTATAAGTTATTTTTTGTATTGGTGTTATCAGATTTGTTTAAAGTGCCCTAAATTATAGATTTTATTTTTTTGGGATTACAAATCTTTCTTTTTCGCCTATTTCCGTCAAGCAGCGTTGCCGTTGACACAATAATTGTATTTCAAATGACGATGAAATATTTTTGGATTGATTTTCATAGAAAGTTTTTTGTGTGTGTTATGGTGTACGAAAGTATTCAAGAAACACTTGTTAACAGGAATAGTGAGCTTCTAAGGAGGTCAGTAGGAAGAGTGAATTTATTTTATTTTTTTCAATTAACAAAAAACAATACATTTGTTAGTATAATCCGTGGAAGACACGATGATAAGACGGAAATCTGTTCGTCTAATGGAATTGGTTTTTATTACAAATCTCTCAATGCGGGCATCAAAGACCCAATCACTTGTGGTCAGAAATCTAAAATGCAAAATGGATTCTTCCTCATTCAATTTCAATTTATATTTTCACGACATTACAGATATTTCAAAGGATATCTACCGAGTGAATCAGAAAAAAATAGACACCTGGAAAAATGTTAATAAAAAGACAACCAATTTATGAACTCCACATTATCATACATATTCTGAAAAAGTAACTTTTCCCGCATCTTTTGGTACCAATTTTATGTGTTCTATCTTTACATTTGGATGAACACGGACATTTTTTTGCGAACATGTAAATTTCGAATTGTGCCAAAGTGGGAGTAAAATCAAAACAACAAAAGCTATCAAAAAAGCAACGCCATCCTGATTAACGAAAATGTCTTGCGCTTATTTCGTTGGCAGGGGCGTTGTTACACATAATTGACTACATTTTGTGAAAATGAGATAGATCTTTAAATTAAGCATGAGTGAGCACACGTCAAAGACAAAATAATCACTTTTCAAAAGTATTAAGAGGCCTTTTTACGTCTGTCAGTGACAATTGAATTTACCCTTTAATGTGTACTCATTCATGGTTTACTTGATGAATCAATCTCATTTTTACATAGCATCTAGTCGATAACTGTAACAACAACCTTGCCACGTTATTCGGCTCAAAACATTTTAGTTAAAAAGTTATGCTATCAGAATTGTATTACAGATATTAGACAATGGACGGTAGTCAACAAGTTAAAACTAAATGATTCAAAGACTGAATTCTTCGTTGCTGCTTCTGCTCACAATATGTGTGCTATTCCTAATGTTCATCTAGATGTTGGTGGTACACATATTAGCCATTCTGACAAAATAAGAAACCTTGGTGTTGTATTTGATAGCCGCATGTCGATGTCTCATCATATATCTCATATTTGTAGTACGGTTACATTTTATTTAAGAAATATCAATAGAATTAGGAGGTTTATTGACCAGTCTGCCTGTCATTATGCTGTACGTTCTTTGGTTCTTTCTCGTATTGACTACTGCAATGACCTTCCAATCAATTAATTCGGGTACAACGGCTGCAGAATTGGGCAGCTCGTTTAGAATTACAGGTGTCTAGAGATCATCCATCTCGGCCACTGTTGAACACCCTCCACTGGTTACCCTTTGAGAAAAGGATAATTTTCAAAATGCTCTTGTTTGTATATAAGATACTCAATAAATTAGCTCCACAATATTTACACATTTGTTTGAATCTGTACAAACCCACACGATCACTTAGATCAGCCAGCGATCCTCTTCTCCTAACATATTCTATTACCAGAAGATTATTCGGTGATAGAACATTAAGTAGGCCTATCTGCTTCAAAGCATTGGAAATAAATTACCACTCTTTATTATTGATTGATTGATTATTTATTTACCAATGATAACATTTCATGATGATGAACATACATATAATTAAAACATTACAAATGGTAAATGGGACCAGAAAATAGCTCATGTGCTAGTCGAGCCTGGCCCTCTTCATTATTTACATACAAAGTATTAATGTTTGTTAATAAACATAAAGACTATACAGATACAGATACCAACTATTGATACATAGTTTATATGAAGTGTAAATTACAGTAAATTACACATAGATAAGCAAATTGTTATTGATTTATTATATGCATTTTTAAAGAGTTCCTGAAGGGGATTCTGGATGGTTTTAGCTTGATATCAGCTGGTCCATTATTCCAGAATATACTGCCTAAGAAGGATAGAGAAAATTGGCCTTGAGAAGTCCTAAGTTTTGGTAGATGTACCTGTCCATCTGCTTTTTGTCTCGTAGAATATCTGTGCTGTATAACATTACAATAATCAATTAAAGAGTGTGGTAAGTTACCATTACATAGATTAAACATAAGCGTACAAACAGATAAATGGTGCATATCAAATATATTGAGGATTTTAAAGTTTTTAAATAGTAGCCCAGTTTGTGCTTGCCAGTGGCTGAATGTGATGGCTCTAACTGCCATTTTTTGGGTGTAAAATATACAATTCAAGTTACTCTTGTATGTGCTTCCCCACACCTCAGTTCAATAGGTTAAATGGGGCTCTATGAATGCCTTATACAGTAATATCAATGTATATTTGGGTACATAATGTCTCAGCCTAAATAGAATGCCCACTCTCTTACGAATACATGAGTTAACTGCTCGAATGTGATTATGCCAAGTTAAATGTTTATCAATTGTTCTACCAACAAAAGTTGCTTCGTCAACTTCTTCAATTCCCTCTCCTGCTATTTCCAATTCACTAGACAATGTAAATATTTTCCTTCTGCTACCAATCATCATGAATTTTTGTTTTCGTAGAGTTAATTGTCAGTCTATTTGCCACACACCATTCATTAAACTTTTTAATATTTATATTCACCTCATTGGCATTAATATCGGTTTGACCAGGAGGAAAAGTATGAAATAAATTAGAATCATCTGCAAATAATCTGCAATTAAAATAATCAGTCGCCGATGGTAGGTCATTTATATACAGTAAGAACAACGTTGGCGCTAACACTGAACCTTGCGGGACACCACATCTTATTTTCACTTTGCTTGACACAATTTCCTCACATTGAACAAATTGATACCTTTCTTCGAAATAATTTATAAACCATTTCAGTGGCAGATCTCTTACACCATAGTGAGAGAGTTTATATATATGTACCTCATGGTTAATCGTATCAAATGCTTTTTTTTTTAAGTCAATGAATATTCCTAGTGTAGCTCTGCCCTCATCTATTGATTTTAATATTGTATTGGATAAGTTAATCAATGATAATTTCGTACTGTATTTCTTCCTGAAACCATATTGGTGTTGATAAAATGCATTGTTTTTTCTAGAAACTGTATTAACCGGATATTTGTGATTTTTTCAAAAATTTTACCAAGTACTGGCAAAACAGATATTGGTCTGTAGTTTCCCGGTTCGTCTATAGGTCCCTTTTTGTGGATAGGTGTAACTTTTGCTATCTTTTTTTCATCTGGAACCCTACCACTTTCTAAAGATAGATTAAAAATATGTGCAAGAGCATCTGATATGTAGACTGCTCCGTCCTTTAGTAGTCGTATAGGTATATTGTCATGCCTGTATGCTTTTTTTTATATCTAGGCCTATAAGGTGATTAAACACCTCAGCTGTTGTTACAGGTTTTTAAAATAAAGAATCATCAATTTGCGGGCCTAGGTAGTGTCTATGTGACACATTTCCATTTGGTAATGTATTTGCCAAGTTGGGTCCAATATTCACAAAGAAATTATTAAATTCATTTACAATATCATTTGTAGATGTAAGAATTTCGCTCTTTCCATCAATTCTTTTGATATGCCTATCGACATCTCCCAAACGTTGCATTTTTTCTTTCCACTTAAAAGTTCATTAATTACATTCCATGTTTTACGAGTATCACTCCGGCTTTCACATAACAAGTTACTGTAATATGTACGCTTTGCATTCTTTAAAACAGTTGTAAGCACGTTTCTATACCTCTTATATTCTTTCACAATATTTTCTCTGTGATTTGTCCTCAGGACTTTTGTATATAACTTTTGTTTAACACGTAAAGATTATATTATCCATGTCGTTATCCACTGGTTTCTTTTGGTATTTTTCTTTTTTCCTAAATGCTTTGTGACCAAGGGTGCGTGTTTGTTACATAGTGCATAGAAGGAACTACAAAAAGTAGAGTAAGCAACATTCCTATCTTTACAATTGTACACTGTTTGCCAATTACATAGAGAAAGATCTTCTTTAAACTCGGTAATACTATATTTCTTATAATATAACATCGATACGTAATCTTCCCTTTACTTTTACATACTTTAGCTATGTTCCTGAAAATTGCAAACACAGCAAAATGATCAGAGATGTCAGATTTTATGACTCCTGACCATGAATGGGTTTCAACTGTACTGAGATTCGAATAGATATGGTCTAATAATGTAAATGATCCCCGTGCTACTCTGGTCGGTGATTTTATCAATTGGTTTAACCCAACACACTGTAGAGATGTCAAAAAGTCATCTGCCATATCTTCTACACTTAAGGTATTTACGTTAAAATCACCCATTAGTACACACACTTTTGTTTGTCTACCTTTACCTGCTGCAATATATGTAACAAACTATTTTGGAATTCTTTGAGATTTGTGTTTGGCTTTTTGTATATTACACCTACGATTATTTTAATTTCATCAGAAATGCTAAATTGTAACCACAAAGATTCTGCATGTGAAACTTTATGTTTCAGGCGAGTGTACTTTAAACGTGATTTTATATAAGCTCCAACCCCTCCTCCTCTTAGGCCTTCCTTGCGGCAATCTACTTCAAGATTATAATCTTGTATATTTAGAACAGAAGTATTTGTTACATTCCAAACTTTTGATAAACCATCAAATTTAGTATCAATACAATCTTCGTACAGCAGTTTAAGGTCTTCAATATTTTTCATCAGAGAGCGAACATTGATATGTGTCAATTTAAAAGACGTAGATGCGTCAACACGAAGAACATTATTTACATCAGTAGGTGACAATTCGTATGAAAAGCTTAAGTCGTTCATTTGAACGTTATTAAAAAACTTTTTCACCTAAACATGAAAACGAAGGCGCACTATTGGCACTCCATAGTGGAGTTTAAACATCTTGTAGTCAATGCTATCTAACCCTACGTCAAAGAGATCGTCGGGGGAAGATATAATTTTAAACTGTTTTAGACTGTCCCCTTCAGTTGAAACCTTCAAAAAGGCACTGAAGACACATTTATTTTATAACCTGTAGTTTGTTTGTTTTTAAAAACATTAATCAACATTACTTATTTGCATTGCATTATTATTATTTTATGTATTGTAAGCGCTTTGGGCCTACTGGGAAAAGCGCAATATCATTATTTTATTCAGGATGGAGTTTCTCTTTAGTCAATTTGTTGTCTCAACTTTATCACCACTCTTGCACAATTCTAAATTTACTTGTCCGCAAACAATGCGTCGTGCTCTTCCAAGCGTAAAGACATACCACATGAAAATGGTACCAGAACAGATGCGGAAGAAGTTACTTCATTTTATTGACATTTTTCTAGGTGTCTAGTTTTTTTTTCTGACTCACTCGGTATACAGCGAAGCTTATCAGATTTGCATATTTATGGAAATTGCACGTTTTTAACGACTAAGACCGCCTTAAAAAATTTGATTACGAACACCGCATCGGAACTATTTACAACTTTGGTTTAGAAAATGCAGAACATAATGCACTTAATGCCAATCACTGATAATAACTATCGTGCAAGGAAGTACTTGTCGAAACTAATAGTTTAAGATTTGACGAAAATCTAAAAGTTTTTTTTTAAAATAAATGTTGAACAGCTTTGATCGAATTTCACGGGAATGGTTAAGGCCAAGGCATTATAATTAGCATCGTTTTGGATCAACTTTAATTGGTGTTCATTAGTATAAAATCAAACACATAATAGGGTTGAGATTCTTTTTGGTTTTTTAATTGGAAAGACGCCCTTATTGACTCTGTCTTTCTCGTTTGAAAAGATATAATGAATCAAAATTTTAAAACGCCCCTTTAAAAAAAAAAAAGAAAGTTTCAATCATACGAGTTTAGAAGGTTTCTTTTTAGGATAAAGGGGCTTTTGTACACAAAAAGGGCACTGTGCCCCCAATCTGTCTTCAATTCATTTATCATTGGTTTAGTCTTGTTTGTACCAAACATGGTTGGTTTCCAGGGTTCACTCGTTTATATGTTTATACTGACTATTCTTGAAAAAAAAATGTTTCAGTAATCTTTTTTTTTCTGTAACTATATATTCAAGATTTCAGAGGCAATAATGTCTTCAAAATCTCTCTAAAAAAAGACATCTCTAATGTCCGGTTTTTATCTCTACTAATTTTTTTTTCTTCTAACGTTCGTCCTCTCATTAACTTACTGATTTGCTGGATAATGATCGAGTCATTATTACCTTCGTTATACGGAGATCGTCTCTATACTAGTGCCGCCTCGAAAGACCACCCATTTCTCTAACTCCGACTTAGGATTTCCAAGATAATGAATTTAAAAAATAAAAAAAAAATAAAAAATCATTCGACCACCTTCCGAGCTTTGCACTTAGATAAGAGCCATTAATGTATACGATGGAGTGGATTATAGAACATTACCAATACGCATGTACTTTACAAATGCATTTCAAGGTTGAACACCGTATGTCTGTGCCCTGTAACACAAAGACTTACGATCGATAAAATGTTACGACTGATTTTATCTCGGTAGCCTCATTTGGAGCGCAGATGCAGTAATGGATTAGGATTAGGATATGATTAAGATTATGGTTAAGGCTAGGGTTAAGATTAAGGTCGTCAACCTTGGGGCACCCTGTCCATGATAAGGCTCCCATATGAAATCGATCGTAACTTAATATCCATCGTAAGTCTTTATGTTACAGGGCACTGGTTGCACTCAATTCCCATTTACGCTTTGAATGCTAGAAGATGATTTTACATGGAGTCAATGCCTTTCTGGCTTTATAACATGTCATCATCATTTGAGGATAATTGGTGTACATGTCTATTCAATTTCAGCTCGGTATGTCAATTCAATTAGAGCAACGTCTTACGCACATAATACTCATAATCCTTCCAAGTACTCAAACAAAATCTGCAAGATTATAATAAATAATTTTAGAAAAGCCCGGTAAAATGAGATATGAATGAAGCATTTAAATATATAAACATATATACACTGTTGGAAAAAATTAAACAAGTTGTTTAAAATCTACAACAACTGCGTGTTAACCGGTGAATCGCACAGCGTTGTTTAAAAGTTTTAAACAACCTGTAGTTGTTTAAAACTTTAACACTCTTGTTGTTTAAAAGTTTAAACAACCTGTTTTTAATGGTTGTTTAAATATCAACAGTATTATTTAACGCTTCCCTCCAATATAAAAACGCTCCAACTTTTGGTTAACAGTATTTTTTTTACACGGCCGGGTATCGAACTCACGAAGGCAGACGGTCTATCCACTGAATCAACACATATGTACATACACTTTATTAATGTGTGAGGCATAAGTCCACGGGCGTAAATCCCGAGGGGGATGGGGGGGGGGGATACATCCCCCTAGATTTTGAGGAGGGGGGGGGGGATGGCCTGTACAAACATCCCCCCCCCCAGTTTTCAAGAAAGAAATGAAAAAAAAAACCCAAAACACTAGATAATTGTGTTACTGGTTAAAACAGTGCTTTCAATACTAAAAATGGCCTCTTTTTTACTCCAAAAAGCCCAAAATTTTCCTGCTCGGTCGCTATGCGACCTCGCACTAAGTAACAAACAGTAACCTAAGTATAAAAAGGTTGGATCCAATGCCCTCGTCTAGGGACAAACCTAGGAAAGGGCACTGCTGGGAAAGGGTGTTGTTGACAAACTAGACTGTGGACAAACTAGACGGTGTGCGGGCTAGGTTGTTGGAGGGCTTGGGGCCTGCAGCCCACAAAATTTTCATAGCAAAGATTGTGGATTTGTTTTCTATCGCTGTTATTTAACAAAGCATGTAAAATGTGTCTTCTAAATGGATACAAAATAGGATGTATACTGCCCAAAATATTATCTCCAATTTTAAGCTTAAAAATTTTGGCTCGCGCTTCGCGCTCGCATTACTTTTTCCATTACTAAAATGAAAAAGAATAAAGGCAGCCTTATACATTCAAAGACAAATTTTCTTCGTACCTCCTCCCTCTCCGAATACATTTCTTTTTAGGTCTATGCCTTTGATATAAAGTGTCCCCTTATTCAGAAAATGTGCTCTTTTTTTCCATCGAGACCCACATTCAAATCCTTTGCGCCGCCTCTACTATATGTTTTTTGATTAATTAAAAAAAAAAAAAATCGCTCTTGCGATTACTATTATGACCTTTAATGCACAAACATAATTATATCTCAGCTTAAAATTTTCGGCTCGCACTTCGCGCTCGCTGATAGTAATAAGAACTACAATACACAAATATAAAAAACTTTTACCTTAAATTTTTCGGCTCGCGCTTCGCGCTCGCATTAGTTCTCCATTACTAAAATGAACAGAAATCAAGGCAGCCATTATGATTTTTAAAAGCATACATTCAAAGACAAATTTTCTTCGTATCCCCTCCGTCTCAGAATACATTTCCCTTTAGATCCATGCCTCTGATCTAAAGTGTAACCCGTTTCAGAAAGGCGCCCTTTTTTTTAATCAAGACCCGTGACTTTCAAATCCGTTCCGCCACCTCTATTATCATTATAGGCCTATATTTTTTCGCGCTTGCGGATACTAAAGGCCTATAGGACCTTTAATGCACAAACATATCCAATTTCAGCTTAAATTTGTTGGCTCGCGCTTCGCGCTCGCTGATACTAAATAGGAGCTATAATGCACAAATATCTCCAACTTTTAGCTTGAAATTTTCGGCTCGCGCTTCGCGCTCGCATTAGTTTTTTCCATTACTAAAACGAACAGTAATCAAGGCAGTCATAAGTTAAAAGCATACATTCAAAGACATATTCTATTCGTACCCCCTCCCTCTCAAATCCATTCCGCCACCTCTGCTATATGGGTATTAAAAACTTGTGTCACGAGTGCTTGTGTATGTCAAACAAGATCGCGACAAGTTGGCAAATTATTTCACTCATCCCCCCACTCCTCGACACATAATAATAACTATAGCTTTGGTAAGTTTAAAAATACCATTTTAAAAGTTGAATATACTTTGGGATAAAATGAAAAATTATATGATAATACACATGTAACTTAAACAATGAGACGCAAAAAAAAAAAAAAAAAATGTGCATAATTTAAAAGCTTATATTTTTTAGATTTACAAATATCACATACCCCAGCATTCCAACACAAAAAAAGAAGAAAAAAAAAAGCAAGGACATTTGAGTATACTTCAATGTCAAAAATGATATTTTGATTCACAATTTCAGCGTTCGAAATTAAAATAAAACGAGAAAACAAAGTGCTCAACGCGAATACCTATCAAGTTACTGATTTCATACTCCCAACACTCAGTTTCCAATTTGTAATGTTTTAAAAAGGGTCCTAAAATTTGATTATGTTCTGTTTTGACTGACATAACTGAAACGACCTATTTCATGTTTCAAAAGGTCGATTCGATTCGAGCAGGTATATCATTTCTTCTTGCACCAGTGGCGTATTCCAGAATTTTCAAATGGGGGGGGGGGGCACCACCCAAATTTTTTCTATTCTTAACATACACCAGTCAAATGTGCGCGTTTTCAATATTATGGGGGGAGAGGGGGGCGTTTCGGCAAACCGTCCGGCGGGCGTCCCTTGTCCGGCGTCCATGCCACCCCGGCCTTTACACCCGCCACTGTGCACTTAATATCAATCGAATAACACAGTCACCAGTGTAACATGATATGAAAGGTACACGTCTTTCTTTGCTTTTAATAATGATTCTATATTGCCATTTTGATAAAGCTGCACATACAGGTTACTTCGATTGCTGTTCGTACGTACACTGTAATATCATGTTCAGTGTCACACTAACAAACTGAGGTGCAGTTACAAGTGCCGATCATCGAAATTATGTGCATATCGATGAACATTACTAGCTATTAGCTCTCGTGGTATAAAATAAGAAAAAAGATATTTAACATTTAGTAATTTGATTAAATATCCCCCCCCAAAAAAAAAAAAAAAAAAAAAATTGTGTCTGCTTGCCGCACTCTCCATCCCTATTTTTTTTTCCCATTCAAATAATCGGTATGAACATTAACAAGCATTAGCTCGGCTCGTGTAAAATGAAAAAATGGTATCTATAACATTTGTATAAATATTTTAAAAGATTGTCTGTGCCGCATCCCTATCTCTATTTTTATTTTCATTCAAATTTCCGTCTATCCTGGGACTTTCTCTAGCTCTGCAAATGCAATTACGGTTGCGTGACAACCGTATTCTTGCCCGCGCTCATGTATATTTTACAGTATAGATTAATTTTTTAATTATTCTGCTGTGCGTACAACATATATATAGCGTTGGGTCTACCATGCAAGGGTCAGAGGGGGAAAGGGGGGGAGGGGTGGTTTGGTTAGACAAAGTAAAAGCGACCTCGTCAATACGTGAATTGAGCGCACTTGAGGCAACTTGAATTACAATATACCTTTGCGGAAATTTAAAACGCCTCAATTAAATCAAAGAAAATCGAATTACCGAAGAATTCTATGCCTTTGCAACCATTGGGAAACTTGATCTTGGAATAGTAGTTCAAAATCCTTGTCGTGCTAATTTTAGGAAAAAGGAATATCTATCAATGCCATATTTTAATGTTGGGAGAAATGGGCTTACATGGCTGATATGTTGGATAGACAAACTGGAGGACTAATTTCTCAGGTACTGAGTCCATATGCTGTGACTACATGGACAATTTATGTTGAAATATACTCCATAAACAGGATATTGTTGTATGTACGTCACTCTAAGAAATGAGGGTGCAACCCGAAATGCGATAAGCAGTGATAAGTTATACATACATGTAACGTGCAATAATTGTTTTCTCTCTCTCTCTCTTTGCACCAAAATATCTTCATGGGTTTCAACACAAAATCAACATTTTCAATATTCGAAACCTTGTTATTCATCGATTGATATTCTTCAAACCTTCAAAGAGATTTCTGTTTTAAATTTGTCTGCTTAGAAATCTTATCAATTCTAGTTGTAAACTTAAAAGAAAGAGGGCGCTACCATTCTACTCAAAGCGAACGCGCCCATTGACTTTTTTTTGTTTTTGGACAGTTTTTCACTTTATTTTCTTTATTGTGGCGAGCAACTACCTTTTCAAAGAAATGTTCACTCTGATTAAATACGCTAAGAGTCTGAAATTTTCAAAAATAGGAATAACTTATTGCAAAGGAAAGAAAAAGTCCTGTCACTTTTGTCAATTCGAAAGCCTAGTCAGATCAAATTCCTGCTCTCAAAATAGCTCATGCGCTGCATAGTTTTGATCCTCGATGCCGCATTATTCTATTATAGCTTATTGTTCGCAGGTCAATTAAAAGCTTGAATTCTCAGCTTTCCGGAGATGGTACATTCATTTTAATTGATTAAAAAAAAGTCATGTCACTTTGAACATAATCATAAGAGGTTCTTTCCTCGACTGGCCAATATTTACGCTTATCACAGTCATGCATATCGCATAGAAACATGTGAACGGCTTCTTCGCAAGACTTGTAACAAGTTCACAATCTATATCATAGTTTTGAGCATCAATATTATATGAATTGCACATTCTGATTACAACTTCAGCACAATTATGTTATAAGCTTGCCCAAATGTGTATTTCCTCCACCTGGTCTGGAGAATCTATTAAATAACAACATGGTAAAAGTTCATCAATTTCTTTGCTCAAACGAACGGACAATACCATTCCACCGCAGGGAAGTCTTCTTACGCGAGTTTTTGTGAGCTAATTTATTATTGCAGCCAGCTGAATAGGAATAACTTATTGCACGCACAAAGGAAAAAAAGTCCTCGTCACTTTTGTCAATTCGAAAGCCTAGTCAGATCAAATTCCTGGCTCTCAAACTAGCTCATGCGCTGCATGAGTTTGATCCTCGATGCCGCATTATTTATTATAGCTTCATTGTGTGCGTCAGGTCAATTAAAAGGCATTGAATATTCCAGCTTTCCGGAGATGGTACATTCATTTTAATCTGCATTAAAAAAAAAGTCATGTCACTTTGAACATAATCAATAAGCAGTTCTTTCCTCGACTCGGGCCAATTTTACGCTATCACAGTCATGCTAAAAATTTTTTATCGCATAGAAAAACATGTCGACACGGCTCTTTCGCAAGACCTTGTAACAAGTTCACAATCTATATCATAGTTTTGAGCATCGAATATGTATATGGAATTGCACATGTCTGATTTACAATTCAGCACAATTAGTTATACAGCTTGCCCAAAGTGTTAATTTCCTCCACCTGGTTGGGAGAATCTATTAAATAACAACATGAGTAAAAGTCTCAATTCCATCAGTGAGTCATTTGCTCAAACGAAGCGACAATACCATTCCACCGCGGAGTCTTTCTTACGCGAGTTATTTGTGAGCAATTTATGTATTGCAGCCAGCTGTATAAATTTTCTGCCGCTTCTCAGCCCTATTATCCAACGTCACACTTTGTTGCGTCTGTGCCTCTTAGAT
>CALNVZ010000649.1:3147870-3167859 GCA_940671915.1 Paracentrotus lividus | reverse complement strand
GAGAGAGAGAGAGAGAGAGAAAGAGAGAGAGAAAGAGAGAGAGAGAGAGAGAGAGAGAGCGAAAAGTACATGAGCAATACATGAAAGATAGAGACATTTGAAGGAACCGCCAGACAAATTAGGCACTGTCTTGTTTGCCTTTTAAAAAAATAATAAAAGTATACTTCATTTTGAGTGAAAATTCCTTCAATCCTGCTGAGTTTAGAGCGGCAAATTTACTCATTCATATTTTTAAAAATATTTTCGTCACAATATGCGTACGTGAAATTATATCTTATGATTCCAGACCAAGGCCATAGCTCAAATCCAGGCAGAAGCGGATCTAGAGGGGGGGGGGTTGCAACCCCCCCCCCAAAAAAAAAAAAAAACAAAACAAAACAAAAAAAAAAAATCCGGGGACCATTTTTTAAAAAATAGTGGTGTTTTAGATGCAAGAAAACGCTATTTTCACACACAGATTTTCAAAATTTTCCCTACTGTGGGAGGGGGACACCCTCCCTCTCGCTCGCTCCGCTCGCTTGGACTCGGTCGCTACGCTCCCTCGCATACCACCCAACCCCCCCCCTTTATAAAAAGCTGGATCCGCCCCTGCCAGGTCATGTCATAGTTTATCTTTCATGGTCATCATTTTCTGAAATACAAGCTACCTTCAAGTACATCACTGGAACCTAAGGACACATATCCGGGATTTGCATGCAAGTCTTTAGAAATCATGTACGTGTATTATCATAATGAAAGTAAATATACGAGATGAAAAATGATATACGATATACGGGTTGGAAAATATGAGGCATCAGAATAAACGTGACGTATCGAATACAGCCATAAAACAAGAAGTGGTAAACATGATATGGGGACATAGAATACATGATATATACCTAGATCACCTTATACCTCAGTCAGACAGCAAGACCGACACCAAACCGACGCCAAACCGACTGCTATCTTGCCATTCACTGTAATGTAAAAACTTCTTCGATCTGGCGTCGGTTTGGAGTCGGCCTCTCCGCTGTGCCTACACCATAAGGCTTGCGACACCTGTACGGATCTCGCATCCTGTCTTTGCTATCAATACTCGACACTTTTCAAATAGCACGTTAACATTTTCGCCGTGCTAGAGTTGATGCAATGAAACTTTTGTCAAACAATTATGATAATAATAATAATGGCTTCTTCACGCGTAACGCCCACTGATCTCACCCATGATGATGATGAGAAACTTGAAATGCTTTGTCTCAGCGGTCCGTTATGATGGCGCCACCACTCATGACATCAGGGGAGCATTTCATCAATGGACTTGTCGGACATTTTATCCAACAAATTTGCTCTTAGCCAATCAGATGCAAGCATTTCAGTAGCTTATAACAGTTTGTCGGATAAAATTTCCGACAAGTCCTTTTATGAAATGCCCCCCAGGGGAGTATGCGTGAAGAAACCACTAAATTTATCATAATTATTTAACAAAAGCTTCCATTATTTACCTCTCAATCTCGTTCGTGCGTCACGTCGACACATTTGGAAACTTTGGAGTATTGGTGGTATCTCACTTGCCATGAGACAGGTTTGAGACTAGTCGCGGAGACATCTCGGAGACGCTTCAGAGACGTTTCCTGAGCATGAGTCATAGGAAAAATCGTACATGTTCATATTTATGATATTTTCCCGTCTCGTAGACCCCTCGAAGACGTCTTGGAGAGGTCTCCAAGTCTCCGAGTCTTGGATACATCTCCGAGACGTGAGATCCTTATCCGAGCAAATTTTGCCATCTTCGCACTCCTCTGTTCCCTCATTTCAAAATGTTCGTGTGCGCATCCCACCCGATAATTCTAAATCCAGGGGGGCGTTTCATGAAAGGACTTGTCGGACGTTTTATCCGACAAACTGTTATAAGCTACTGAATGCTGGCATCTGATTGGCTGAGGGCAAATTTGTAGGATAAAATGTCCGACAAGTCCTTTGATGAAATGCCCCCCTGGAACCGCCTTTATGGGTGTTAAAGGAGAAAGGAAAGACACCGAGATCATACACCGTAAAATCATTTACATCCGTATAGATTTTTCAAGAAAATGCGTTATTATTCAAACACGCCAAAATCACGTTTCGTAAGAAACACTGGATGAAAACTTGTTCAATAATAATCTGATATTAGGTCCTGAACAGATTGACTCTGAAATGTACAATCATGCATGGGAGAAAGACTGACTTGAATTAATAACATTTGCAAATGTCAGTGAAATGTCGATGGAAAAAATAATAAAAAAATAATAGGTAAGTAAAAAAAAAAGAAGACCCCGGAAAAGAAGCATTAAGCGTGAAATCGTACCGGCTCGCACGAATGTTCTCAATCTTACATGAATCAACTCAAGCTTGCAAGAATCATTTATCTCCGGAAATATCAGATGAAAGTTCGTGAGAAGTGAGAAGTCCCGAAGCATTTTCTGAAAGTTATTATCCCGCATGAAGGTGATGTTGACACAACATGATCGATCTCGATTCGGGGGGGGGGGGGGGGGGGTGGAGTACAGTCTGTGTAAAAAAAAAAAAAAAAAAAAAAAGGTACAGTCGGGAATAAAAATTTAGTGTGTGAATCTTTTCTAATAATGTATGTATGTGGTACCAAATTAAAGCCAAAAGATTTCCTTGCTGATGCGCTTTGCTCTGTATAATTTGCTTTTCAACAAAAGTTATGCCAATTTTTGTGCGACGAGGAACAAATCGAAATTACGCACTTCTATTGTTCTGGAGCGCTGAATTTCACGGCCATTATGCGAAACGTACACAATAGGCATGCGCGGCGTGCGAAAACTGGATTTTTCTTGATTGCACAAAACTAGTCATATCTCAAAAATTACAGCACCAAATGTTATGAAAAAAAATTGCAGGAGAAAGTCTGATTTTCCCGCTTTATAAAAAATACCAAACAATACCGGTTGTGATTGATCTCTCATACTATTAAAAAAAAGAGTTTTTCACTTGTACCATTTATTTGACACAGACTGTATATCGATGAATATACAGATGATAATAAAATCGGAACTTGGGTGTCAGTTTTCAGCTCACTTGAAGGAGTTTGATAGTAGTCTACCAAAATTTCATGAGGGAGGGGAATCTTTGAATTTTTAATTTTGTACACCCCAACATTTTAGGTCAAAAATCTGTCCGCACGTGGTTGCTCAAAGTGAGGGGCGTAAGCATTAGGGAAGGTGGGGCATACGGACCCTAGGGGCAAAACGGAACTTTCTCATAGCTTGACATCAAAAGTTTTCTTCTTCTATAAATGTATTGCAGTAAATGAGGCATTGCTGCACCAATTTACCACTGAAGTTTCATCGAAAAAATCAATCCTACAGAGGGGGTGCCATTCAAATTTGTACCCCTCTGATGTAGGGTATTTCTGCTTGGGGCAAAATGGAACCCAATGGTGTGGGGCAAAAGGCCATAATTTGGCTGACCCTGGGGGAGAATTTGGTGTGCTCGCATCCCTTCTGGAGACTTCCAAAAAGTACATTTATTTCCAACTTGAACAAATTTTGACAAATCAGTCCCCAGGAGTTGATTAATTCTTACGGGCAAAACGGTACCCCATAATAGGATACCATTTGCGCCCAACAAAATATGCACGGAGTCAATTTGCCCCACTAGTGGGCAAAACGGACCTTTCCGATATTTTTCAGCTTCATTTTGCCGGAAGTATGAAAGAGATGAGATTATTGATCGATTGTTATCAAACTTCAATAAGAACTCGTCAAGGAAATATCATTTTTATAGTCTTGCTCCTATCTGTGACGTCACAGAAGCCACTTGAAGTTACGTGGTCCGTTATGCCCACCTTCCCTACAACATTTTTTTGGGGAAATACGTACAATAATTATTCCAGTTTGTTTTTCACCTGGGGGAAAATTTGTCAATTTTAGGCATTTTGACTACATTTTTTAGTTAAGATGGGGAGCACAACGCCCCCACTGAATCCGCGTATGTGCGTATACTAATCTGGGGGGGGGGGGGTGTTTCACAAAGAGTTAAGTAGACTTAAAAATCGCACTTAAATCGTTAGTTTTGTGCGTTATATCAGGGGCGCGGAGCGTTTTTGAAAGTGGAGGGGCTGAGCCGAAAGTGGGGGGGGGGGCTGAACAGGCTAAAGATCACAAATGTTAGGTCATTTTTGCATTTTTGTTCACGTTGGCTGAAAAAAGTGGGGGGGGGGCTGCAGCCCCCAGCCCCCCGCTCCGCGGCCCTGTATATTACGCATCACCTCATTGGATTGACCATGCTCACGGGATGCGCGCCATTGTGAAATCTATCGATTAAATTGCGCGTTATAAACATGATGCGCGTAGAAGTTAAGTGCGCTCTAAGTCTACTTAACTCTTTGTGAAACACCCCATGTGTGTCTGATAAAACATACAAAATACACTGCAAAATACACCATTGGCATGGAACAAGTAACATTAATAATATTGTACAAAGAAAATGTGACGTATGCAACTGAGATATGTCCAATTCATTTGACGTATACAGTGTGTCCCACAAAAAATGCTAATGGCACATTAGATGGGTATAATATTAAAATTACATAATCATATTACTCATATCTCTACACCCGTAAACTACATTTCATTTTCTGCAAGTGGATGAAATTTTATGTGAAATGGTCCAATAATCACAAAGATATGAGCATTTTGTCATTACACATCAGGAAACCTCTCAATCCAAGTTTGTATTGAGTAGTACCGGATGTATTGAATAAAACAAACACAAGTTTGATCTTTAATACCTTGAAAAATATTTCAGTAGTAATTATGAAATTTATATCACTGTAAAGTGCAACTCCTTACCTTTTTAATGATATGTCCCTCAGCTCGCCAATATCGCGCATCGCCGAACCCCATTGTTCTGAAAAGGTCTTGCAAAATTGTGAGTGTTCACTTTCATGCTCCTTGAGATGCGTTATTCAAAGAAAACCCAGCTTTGATCATCAATGAGCGTGAAAGTGAACCACTCACAATTTTGCAAGACATATTTAAAACAATGGGGTTCAGTGATACAATATATTGGTGGGCTGAGAGAGGTATCATTAAAATGGTAATAAGTTTCACTTTACAGTGATATAAGTTTCATAATTACTACTGAAATATTTTTCAAAGTATTAATGATCAAACTTGTGTTTGTTTTATTCGATACATCCGGTACTACTCAATACAAACTTGGATGGAGAGGTTTCCTGATGTGTAATGACAAAATGCTCAAAATGCTCAAAATGCTCAAAATGGACCATATCACATGAAATTTCGTCAAGTTGTAGAAAACGATTTGTAGTTTACGGGTGTAAAGATATAAACAATATGATATTGTAATTTTAATATAATACCCATCTAAAGTGCCATTAGCATTTTTTGTGGGACACACTGTATAATTTTCCACACCTGTTGCATTTCCTTCTGTTCTACCTATCTCTGGAATGATAAGCAAAAACACATGTATATTACATT
The DNA here is from genome assembly GCA_940671915.1 of Paracentrotus lividus. Classification (NCBI taxonomy): domain Eukaryota; kingdom Metazoa; phylum Echinodermata; class Echinoidea; order Camarodonta; family Echinidae; genus Paracentrotus; species Paracentrotus lividus. Next base: position 3,162,370 of record CALNVZ010000649.1, on the reverse strand, counting down.
ACGTTCTGACAGGATTAATATAGTCAATCTCCTTTTCGTTTGTGTGCTATGTTTTACGTTTTTATGAATGATCATTTGTGACTTGGAATCTCAAAACCAACAAAAAGTCGCAGAGTATGATTCTCTGTAGGGAGTCTCCAAAGTTGTAACTCTAATTTTTTTTTTGAAAAATCAATTTTTAGATTTTTGTAGTTTCTGAAAGAGTGATCTTTACTCTACCGTATATCAAAATTTGAGAGTATAAACAACAGTAGATGATACGATTTAAACAGTTTTTCTGAAGTTTACTTCACTCGCATGCTTGGATAACCCCAACCTTTACACCTCATTTTCTCCTTATTCATTAAAACAGGACATACTTACCCACTCTTTTCATTTACTAAATGAAATGGGTTTAAAAGCTTCAATTTTGGGAAGTGATATATCATTTTAAAGCTTAGATTTTACTCTTTCAGATTTTGGTGAAATCAGAAAATATGAGATTTTCAAGTTTTTGTTTGTTTTGAGATTCCAAGTCACATTTAGACTATAATGAGCAACGAAGTGAGCCAAGAAATGAAACAAATTAATTTGTTTTGACCAAACGGGGAAAAACTACGGTTGTTAAAAAGATGGAACGTAGCAAATTGCGATATTGTGGTCACATCTATACAGACTATTGGAGAGATGATTATTTAAAGCACCGTTAGTATTTTGAGACGGTGCTGAAAAAATCTCACATTGACGGTAGGCTTAAAACAATTTTACAGACTACACGATTTGATTGTCCATAGACCCATGTTTTTAAAATGAAATTAAATGTTTTTAATGACACCCTTCAGGCTTTTTGGTTTTACTTGGTCGCCCTTTTTTTTCTTTTATCTTATGAACATGAACGGAGATTTTCCTTCCCAGTTGTTTATACCTATGTAGGCCCACCGACCACTGATGTTATAATTTACGTTTTTTTTTTTTAAACAATGACGTCATTCTTGGTACGGGTCCATGGAGGAATCTTATAACGACCTTATGATATATTCATAGACCTTTAGATATAACATACATATAGTAACGAGGTATTTAAACAAACCGGAATTAAATGATGAAACACAATATTTCAAATCCAGTTTTCAAACATTGGTTGTTGCTATGTCGGGCAGGTGACGATGTACGATTGAAAGTTATGTGAATATTATTATAAAGACCTGCCTAAAACAGGCCTCTCCCTCGTCACAACTCACCGAATGACTCAAGAAAGTGCTTTTTGGAAAACATCATCAACATGATCACAAAGTGGGTCAGAGGGGACCTGCAGCAAAATGACAACGATCGATCGATCGTTCAGCCACGGTGCCAAAGAGTGCTGAAAAAGACCGATCCTCCGTTGAAAAAAGAAAACCCCCACACAAACAATACAAAAAACGAAGAATGTCAAGAGGATGCAGCTTATATTATTTTATAGATAATCAATTTGTCAAGACGAGTAGTAACATCAATGTCTATAAACAGCAAAAGGAATTGGAACATTCAGATTATATCATCAATGAGAAACAAAATACGTAGTGACTAATTCCCCCATTCGTGTGAGATTTTTATCTTTTTCCATCCAGCATATAAATTTATAAAAACCCTTTCCAGGGGGACATGAACGTTTTCCGACTTGCGATTTGGCGACAGTCGTTTATTTTATTTTATTGAAACAATTAGCTTTTTAATGTGGAAAAAGAAAGAGAAGCTTAAAATCGACTGTTCGACTTTCGCTTATATCGCAATTCGCGTGCCCAGTGAATACTCCCCTTTAGAACAGAATCCCTCGCCCCCTTCGAGGATCAGTAGTTAGTCGAGCGGTAACGCTCATTGTCGGCTCTCTGCATCAGCCTACAAACCCAGATTCGAATCCAAGTGACGTCTTTTGGATGGTGACGTCAAAGGTATGTTCTAGTGCCCTATAGTGGACGAGAGGTTTAAAGACAACGCATTATTTGATTGGACTTTTACATAATCTCTACCAAAATGGTAAAAATAATAAATCTGTATCTACAGTTGTTTGCACAGATTTCAAAAAGGCTTTTGATCGATTAGATCATAATATCTTGATTAAAAAAATGATTATTATGGATATAAGACCTTGGATTATTGATTGGATCGCAAGTTTTTTAGAATGCCGAAAACAGTGCACTAAATTTAATGGAGTATTATCAGATGTTAAAATTATTCATGCTGGAGTCCCCCAAGGTACACGCCTTGGTCCTATCCTTTTTTTTATTATGGTTAATGATTTGTGTAATGATGTGCCAATCAAATATTTTAAATATGTTGACGATCTTTCGTTATTGCAATGTCGAAAAACAAACGAAGTCTCACAATTACAACTCACACTTAACTCAATTGAAAACTGGTCTTCGTTAAAAATATGACTCTTAACCCTTCAAAATGTTTTACTTTGTATGTTACTTTCATGAAAAATCCTCCCCCACCAGAGGATCTTTTTATAAATATAACAAAATTGTGCAATGTTGACAATGCAAAAATTTTCGGTGTAATAGTGCAATCTAATTTAAAATGGAATTTACATGTTGAACAACTTGTGAAAAGATGCAATAGGAAAATATACATGTTAAGAAAAATCAAGAAGTATAACTTACCTGTAAAAGATTTGGTTTTGATATATACATGTTACATACGACCCATTTTGGAATATTGTGCCCCTGTATTTCACAGCGGGTTAACAATAGAGCAAAACAGTAACATAGAAAGAATTCAAAAACGAGTATGTAAAATTATTTTAGGTCCTCTTTATATTTCATATCCAAATGCGTGTCAACTGTGCAATTTGTCAACACTTCAGGAGAGAAGACTAGCTCTGTGTAGAAGTTTTGCCAAATCACTGCCAAATAACCCAACGTGCCAAAATTGGCTACCACCCCGTAAACATGTCGAAATATCTTTACGTCACACATCTCAATTTCATCAATACAAGTTCAAAACCAAACGCTTCCAAAATAGCCCTTTGCCTTTTCTGGTAAACCTACTCAACCAAAGTTAATCTCACTTTCGTCTCATCTCAGTACATTTTGTGAGCTAGTCTTTTCTTCTTTTTTGCTTTTATGTATCTATGATTATTTTTTATTTGTTTTTATAAAATTTGAATTGAAATTGAATTTTTAACTTGTATATATTTATGTATATGTTCAATAATGTATACAAGAATATTTCAGTTTTTACTGCCTTTCTTGTAAAATGCTCGATTGCTTAATATATAAACCATTATTGAATTGAATTAAATTGAATCCTGTATCTTACGAATTATTGCGAAGCGCGTTGAAAGCCCATATAGTATCGTGTCGTCTATTCCGTAAGTTGTCGTGAAAGTTCGTTGACGGGAAACATTGCCGGTATGGTTACGGTGTGTACAAAATATTTGCGAAGTGAACACGACAGTTTATGATTCATGTGCCAAAGCAAAAATTTAAATCTCGGAAAGATAATAATGGGTTTCATGATATTTCTTGGTAAAGTCATCCTCCCAGCATATTTTTGGGGTACCATTTTCATTTGGATTTTTGCACGAATGGCTGATCAACAGACAATCTTCAGAAGACTGCAAATTCTTAATTGTGCCAATTAGATGGATAAAGATTAAAAGAAATGTTGGAAGAACATGTGTACATATATGTAAAAACACACACACACATACACACACCCACCCTCCCTCACACACATAGACATCATCACACACACACACACACACACACAAACAAACACACACACATAACATTTCCCTTTGGTGATAAAGCATTGATGTTTTGTTTACCATGACCACTTCTGAATATTTGGGACGTACTACAGTAATTTCCTAACAACTGTTTATGTGCGTGTGTGTGTGTGTGTGAGGGTGTGTGTGTGTGTGTGTGTGTGTGTGTGTGTGTGTATGTTTGGTGATGGTGTGGGTGTGTATGTGGCTTGTGTGTCTGTAAATAAGGGTATGTATGGGTGCATGTGTCTTTGTACATGCACATAAGTTATCAATTCTCAATTTGTTTGTTCTTCACCCAGCCACTTAGCGCAAGTGAGATTTTACAGTTTCTGAAGATTGTCTGTTATTCAGTCATGCGTTCAACGATCCAAATGAAAAGAGTACCAACAGATGCTAGGAGGATGATTCTATCAAGACATATCATGAAATCCATGTTTAAAGGTTCATACTTTTCACATGACGACTTCAAAATGATAGAACATTTTTCCTGGCTCACTCTGTATATTTGCGTCCAGTCGTAATCATGATAATGAAATTAATGTACGTGCATGTATGAAGACTGATATCATACATGCATCGTATGTTCATTGTATTGTATACTTCTTTTACCGACGTTCCAAAGATATAATGTACGGCATAATAAGGGACATGGTGAAATTATATATATATTAAAAATATATATAAATAAATAAATAAAAATGGTTCCTTAAAAAGATTTAGTAATCTCGTAAAACGACAAACTCCCATCAAAACAAGATACCTTCTTCTTACTCTAACTCGTTTTAATGAGATGAAAATAGTGTTTTATATTGTTTCTTTCTTGTTCGTTATTGTATCTTTTTTCTTTCTCTTATATTTTTCCATCATGTTTCTTCCCGGGCTCGATTCATTCGTTAAATGAAGTCAGCGCCACAATAAAGAATTCGATATTCGATGTTGGCCTCATTCAACGCATCAGATTATGACAATCAAGTAAAAATAGCATATCGAAATATATAAGGCTTTTGAATTATTTCGAACGAAAGTCCAATATTCTCGTGCAATTCTGTAAAACATTCGACTATAGAATGACTTGCTATATTTCATTAAGCTCGAATCATATCATAGGCATGCCACGAATCTTGAAGGAATAAATTGGCCAGATGCACTAAAGAACTCCAATACACTTGATCAGTTCAAAGCCAAATTCAAACTGAATGACTCTACATTTAATACAAGAAATTTTAATTTTCACATGACTTTTCCTCACGTAGTTATAGTGCTAAGCATTGTAATTCATGGTATGTGAAATAGCATATTATGTACATGTACATGTATATGCAATTATTGTAATTCCTTTGAACACACTCTGAATTCACTCTGAATTTTTGTGGGGTTAGCGCCTTTTGGAATAAAACCTTAGTCAAATGTCAATTTCTTTACATTTAAAGCCCATAAAAAAATGAAATTCAACACAAAACACATTGATATTGCTAACAGAGTAGATTCTGCATCTTTTCTGATGCTTAGAATTTAAAAATTAGATTTTTATTTTTTTTTTTATATTTCCTATCTTTTCTAAAGACCAGGATTTTCGATGTTTTATTCCAAAAGGAGCTAAATCCAAAAATATTTATAAGAATAAGAAAATTATGTTAATTGTATAAAAATTTTGCACGGATGATGGAGACTGGTAGCCACAACATGTGCTAAAAAGATCTGAATGTATATTGTCAGGTAAAGTGGTTTAAAAAAAAACAAATCCTAAATGACCATAGTGAATTTAGCGCCTTTTGGAATAAAACTATTTTGGAATTAGCTCCTTTTGGAATGAAATATATATTTGTAACCAATTTCATTTTCAATCTTCCAATTTTTTTTTTCTTTTTTTTTTAAATTCGATATTATTCATTTGATTCCCATGCTTAAGATGCACTTAGTTATTCATTAAAATCCATTTTGGTCAAAAGTGGATTTAGCGCCTTTTGGAATCAAGCTCTTCAAATATATAATTGGAATAATTTAAGATATAGAATATTCTATATATTTTTATACTTAAGGAAGTTTAACATATTATTTATAAGTAACCATTGAATTTGATTAAGTTTGTTTATATTATTTTGTTTATCATTATTTGCTTTGCTGTTTTTGTTTTATTTTGTTTTTTGCTGAGCAGGATTTTAGTGTAAAGCTGGACTGCTTTTAAGTGTTTTCAAAAGACCACAAATAGAATATTAACATTAAAATAGGAAGTGCATTAGATAAAAAACGTGAAGACTATTATACAAGGAATTGTGACAAAAATTTATCTTCATTAATCCTCCCGGAATTTTTTAATGCTATATAATTATTATACAAACAATGAAAATTCCAGAGGAAATACAAGGAGGAAATGACCTCTTTTCAAAATCCTGTCAGAAAAATTAAATTTGATAGTAAGATGAGTGTCAATAAGCATATTACTTTGTACAGACGTAGTAAATAACAGATCTCATGAGGGGAAATGCTACTTGAACGAACTTTAGCAGCATTTTGAATGGCCTTCTTGATTTCTTAATTTCCTTGGTTCAACTTAGCAACTTTTTTTCTCTCTCTCTCTTTCTCTAAAAATGAAGGAAAGAGGAGACAACATAATTCATGGTGCCAAAGCAATACCATGAGGATATAGTCCACAAAATGATGGGTAATGAAAATACATGGTACCACCTGCAGATCGAATAAATGCTTTTGAGACTATTGCCCTGTAACATAAAGACTTACGATGGACAAAAAGTTACGATTCGTTAGAATCATCATGCACAGGGTTCCCCAAAGTTGAGGATCTTAATCCTATACCTAACGGTTTATCTTCATCATATTCTAATCCTAATCCATGACTGTACCTGTACTCCAAATGAGGCTACCGAGATGAAATCAATCCTAACTTTGTATCGATCGTAAGTTTTTATGTTACATGGCACATTATTATACGAGACGGGTGATGACGCCCAGCAGTTATCGACCCAATGACAGCTAGAGTATCATTTTCACCCACCCACGTGGCAAGATTGTATCCTTCATTAAAATGAAATAACAAAAGACAGGACAATGAATCGATTTCACTCGGTGCAAACATGAAAGATATGCATTTTATTTACTATAAAAAATATTGCACATTATAAACGCACCTCAGGCTCTTTCTGGTGCTAGTCGTACATTGATAAAATGCTTCATAAACTATTTAAACTAATAAGTGCATAATTTCCATCAATCAGCAAGTAATACAGGCACGTGGTATATACGAAATACAAAAATATCGCCACATTTAGAATTTTCATAATTTGCTGTTCGATGTATAATGATACTTTAATATGTACATAAATTCATTCTTAGGAAGAAAATCAATCCTTTCCCCGGGTTATGTCTGGGTCTTTTTTTCTTTTCGTGCCTTTTTTTTCTTCTCCCAGCAACGGTTATTCATCGATGTTTCTTTATTCTAACAAATAGTCAAAAGACATTCCATGTAATATTTTCCGTTATTTGACGTTTTCAAAATATTTATAATATTAGGTCCTACTAATTTACATCTCGTCAATCCAAAGGTTGTCAGTTTTGTTAGTCGAAAGGTTTGTTTGTCCAAAGATTTGGTAATACGAATGTTTGTTAGTCCGAATGTTTATTAGTCCGCATGTTTGTTAATCAAAATGTTTGTTAGTCCGCATGTGTGGTTGTCCGATCGGTTTGATTTTTAATTTTTAATTTTTTTTTTTTTGGATTGACGAACCTTATTATATTATCACAATGACAAACCCTATTTCATTTTCAGATTGACGAACCCTGTTTCATTTTCGAATTGAACGAACCCTATACAATTTTCAGATTGACTAACCCTGTTTCATTTTCGAATTGAACGAACCCTATACAATTTTCAGATTGACTAACCCTGTTTCATTTTCAAATTGAACGAACCCTATACAATTTTCAGATTGACTAACCCTGTTTCATTTTCGAATTGAACGAACCCCATCAAGTTTTCAGATTGACAAACCCTGTTTCATTTTCGAATTGAACAAACCACATCAAATTTTCAGATAGACGAACCCTGTTTCATTTTCGAATTCAACAAACCCTAGGCCTATACAATTTCCAGATTGACTAACCCTGTTTCATTTTCGAATTGACGAACCGTATCAAAGTTTCGGATTTAAGAACCATATTTGTATTTTTTTTTAATCAGTCACACCGCGAAACCCATATTAAATCCAGACACGAGACCGACATCGACACCAAACCGATAGGCCTACCAGATCAGAAAAATATCTTCAAATATGTCGAATGACCAATTACAGTAGTCAGACTCTATGTGGAGTCAGTTTTGTTGTGTGAAGAAAGTATAACCACGAAACAATAATTAGTCAGCAAAATGCCAGTCAGTGATGTCAGTCTAATTTTGAAGCAGTTTACATGTATGTAATGTGGTCTGAAATACGAAACCGCACCAGCTTCTCATGTTATTGTTGTAATTTGGTATAATGTTCAACAATCGGTCATAATTCATCAAATTTCACGTTTCATTAGGTTTTAATTTGTTAGATAAGTAGGGCCTATATAATATCTCATATATCTACGTAATAGGCCGAAGCGAAACTATGCGACACAATTGTTCATATTTTAAATTATAGTCCGTGCATATGCACTAGTCTGTCAGCATGGTCAGTCGGTCAGTAAGTCACGGGAATGACACAAATGACATATAGTCGATATCTAGTAACCTAATGAAAATCGATTTACTTTTTATGTACCTAATCGATTCAGGCTAGTAACATAAGCATGTCCTACTCTTTGGTTATTTATGAATATAACTCGTCTGATGCATTACCTTAAATTCAATCATGAACAGCTTTAGCATGTTGTTTCTTTCTTCAACATAATCTGTTTTGTAAAAATTGTTAAAGCTTTGAAAAAGTATTCAAGTTAAAAATAAATTTCCACAACTTTAATTTTCTCGTCGGCAAGAAAACTGGAGCGATTGTTTGAAAGATTTTCGGAAGTCTTTGTAACGAAATGCATATATGACTGGATTAGCAGCAGAGCTAAAGAAGGGTAGCAGATTGGACGAAGCATGGAGAAGGCCGATGGTGGGGTTATGCAACGGTTCTGTCCTGTTACTGTTAATGAATGTGAACGATAAATGTACACAATATGCAGGTAACCAACAGACAAGAAACGTACCGAGCACTATGGCTGACGTCTTTGTGGCCTTCAGCTCTGCCATGGTGGGGCCTCGACGCCTGATGACAGGTACTTGCGTATCCTGCGCTCGACTGCTGCTGTCGTTGTCCACAGAAATGGTCGACAGTGGAGCGGTGCCTATTGCTTCGCTTCGATTTAACGCAAAATCCTGCTGCGCGTCGACTCGACGCGCTTGGAGTCGCGCGGCTCTGATGATTCGCGTGTAGATACCGATCATGATGCAGAGAGGGGCTATGACTGTGACGCTAAAATGAAAACAGGCAACTGACGGTGTCCAGAACTGGTCGGTGAAGCAATACGCCATGGAATACATATCTGGGTGTGTTTTTCTCCAACCAATGAACGGGAGAGAGTGGAGGGAAAGTGCGAATACCCATATAATGGCGATGAGCGTGAAGATCCGTCGTTGCGTTACCCATTGCATATAATGTAACGAATAGAAAACGGCGATGTAGCGATCGCCTGCGATGACGAGAACATGAAGGATGGATATCGTACAGGGGATCATCGCAATCGTTATCATGGTCATACACCCATAAACGCTCTCCTTCACAGTCTCAATAAAAATGGCGCTGTAATAGAGAGGTAACATAGAAACGCCGACCAGCAGATCGGTAACGGCCATGCTCCCTACGACGTAGTAGAATCCTCGTTGTCGAAGATGAAAGCTGTTGTACACGGCGATGATGACCAGGATGTTGCCTAGGATGACGAACAGCGACAACGGCAACATCACGGCATATATCAAAACAACGAATAATGTCAGATCGTCCTTTTCCGTTTGGAGTGTCTCGACAGTCGCATTTATACTAATATTAGCCACAGATGTGACAAATACTTCAGTGCTGAGGAGCTCTGGGATTTCATCCTCCAACGAAAGTGATACCGGATGAAGTGTGGACGTGATTGGTGATTCAAAAGGCATAATAATTATAACATGGGTTGGTGACACGATAATGTATCCACACATGAATCTTAGTTCTGCAATCTATTTCTTTACGACGTTCGTATAAGATGTAGAATCACCAAAAATTATATCGGCATGGCTTCAAATTGTAGTTAAACAGAAACGGCTGTTCATTCCGTCGCTTTCAAAACGCAACATGAAGAGTGAGAACTGCATGAAGATAAGAGATAATTCTTGAAAGCAAGTCAACACATGCAGGCAAAGATGACATTTCGTTCATATCTAAACAGTTGAAAAGGGGAAGATTGTGCGTCTCTGACATGGGCTGGTAAAGATTTGTTAGAATATAAGCATGTAAAGCATGATGCAAGTTAGTTGATTTCTAAGAGGAGAAACTCGATGAAGTGTCTTGGATCTCCAACTCGATACAAACTGAAACAGTGAAGTTATGCACAGAGGTAGCAACACTTTTTATTTCTTATGTCTCAATTATCTCTACTTTCCGCGCGGAAAGATTAAAGTGTACGCAGGCCAATCAGTCAATCACTAATTCCCCAGACTCGTCTGCTGAATTCAAGATACCAAACATGTTGCTAGACCGATGCGCAATTAGTGGTCAACGCGGATGCGATTGAAACTAATACCTTTGGTTGAAGGTAGCAAAAGTACAATATATCCATTAATTAGCTGGTAGAAATTGCGAAGAACTATAGGGATTCATATTTCTTCGGTCAAATTTCTTTCCGGGTGTCGGGCTTATTATCTTTGGAGTAGTAGTGGTAGTATTCGTCTTGTACAAAACCTATGTCCCAGGAGTGTTAATGCACTTATATTACGACGCATGGTTATCACGCTAGCTTGTTGATTGGATGATCTTCCAGAGTGCCGCGTTGCCGTATGGCGTGCGCATATTTTTAGCTCAGGTGGGAGTTTAGGCAAATATCACAGATGGGATACGAACGAGAGAAACGAGAGAGCAGTGAAGTGTGGTGGGAGAGGGGCAGTGGCGGATCCAGGATTTGAAAAAGGGGGCGCTATAGGGGAGACCTCGATACCGAAATTTCCCTATTTTAACAGGTACAGTCAATCAACGGTTTTCAAATTATTGGGGTGCATCCCCTTCGCCCCTATGGATCCGCCATTTAGGAGTGTGTGATAGGCCTTTTCATCTTATGATCGCCCCAGCCTTCGCGAAATGAGCTCTTAAGCAGAACCTTTTTGAGCTCGTAAATGCGGCTAATCTTGCATTTTCATTAAGGAACCTATTAAAATGCCTTAACAATTCCCTTCATTTGTAGGGATATTGAGTTATTTCTACATGGGGGGAGGGTGTCCCTTGGTGTCCCTGGCAATACATTCATCCCCCCCCCCCCAAAAAAAAAAAAAAAAAAAAAAAATCTTGCTGATACACTTTATTTTGAAGAATTCCAATTATTTGAGAGAATCAAAATGACACAAATCTTTTGTTTGGAGTGCCTGGAGTTCCTGGCGTATCATATGTGCGAAACCTACACAAAGCCATTAAGATGGCATGGGAAATTGATTTTTTTTTTTTGTCCTGATTGCAGGAAACTAAGCAAATATCAAGATCATATTTTCTTGCATGCTTAGAGATGTGCTGGAAGGAAAGATGAAAGGAAAAAGGGGTAGAGGTAGACCAAGAATTGGGATGGTGTCTGAAGTGAAGAGCGAAGAATCATATCACACAATGAAGAGGAAGTCCCAAGACAGAGTAGAGTGGAGAAAGAACTGAAGAAGGCTCTGGTGTGTGGACCTGCCCTTGGGCAGAACACCTAAGGGAGAGAGATTTTCTTGATTCATGGGAATACCAAACACTACCAGGTCGTGATTTATCTTCACACTATGAAATTTTTTTTCCTGATTTATACCATTTTATTTGAAGTCTTAATGGTCAGCTCCCCCAACTCTCATCCATGCAAGATGCAACCGTCATCGGTAAGTATCCACACCCTTATTCTACAATCTTGTGAAAACACAATTATTTCCCTGCAGTAGCATCTTTACGATAACATTCCAACATTAAAGACATATTCACGTATGCAAAAATTTGATAACCAAGCTCAAATTAATTACATTTACTCCCTTGTACTAATACAAAGACATAACCAAACACACGTTTAAATATTATCGTTAGGAATTTACTTTAAAAAGCCTAAAGGTACTACATCCACTTTGGGTTATTTCGAGTCACTGATTTTTTCTTGACCACTTTCAATTATTCACTATAACTTCAAATTTGTAAACTTGATAGTCCTCCTGCTTTGTATAAATATTACATTTGTTTTTTAAATCTAGCTGTTGAAATGTTTTTTTAATAATTTTTTTGTGATTGTTTTAAAATTTTGGTTTGTGGATGCAGTACCTTTTGATACAAAACTCCTATAAATCGTCTTATTTGCACAAATAAAACCACGTTTCCTATTTTTTAGGAAGCAATCAATGTGTTTGAATAATATTCTCCTGTACAATGTTTATTTTTCACAAATAAAACAAAGTTACCTATTTTTTTTAAAGGAAGGTATCAATGTGTTTGAATAATTCTGAGCACATGTAAATGAAATGAAACATTAGTATTTGAATTCCAAAGATTTTATTGTTTATTGAATTTACGATCTCGGACTACTAGGATATTTCATTTCAAAATTATTCGTATGAATCGTGATAACTTGTGGTTTTATTAAGAATCTTAACTGTGTGCAAAACTCATGATAGGGTAGACTAGAGTGCTTTCGAGAATGTTGTTAAAGTTAACAAATTCATATAACTCATTGTAATAATTATAATATATCCTTTGGGGAAAATAATTAAAAGTGATGTTTTTTGGCATTTTTTGTGGGAATTTTATTTGATTGGTTGCATCTTACAGAGCTCTGCAAATGCTTTGGGCAAAAAAAAAAATAATAATAAATAAAAATAAATAATCCAATCTGATGTGAAATATATGAAGTACCTTTTGGAACTTAGCTCTTCAGATCCGTTAAAGTAATCCTTTGCACAAATTCCAGAAATTCCAAAATATAATCTGTATCAAAGTAGTCACGGCAGACGTGTCCAATTAAAGTAAATAGACATTATAAAAATAAATTTGATCACCTTAGCATTATTTGCATGACTAATGAATCACTCTATCAATATAGAAAATACGACTGTGCAAACGATTTTCAAATTATCGGATATAAATTGAAACCATCCGGTTTTGTTACTTAATATGGCGTACGTGCTAACTTCTACCTTCATGCTAATTATAAATTACTTTATTCAAACTCAGTATGCGTTTGGATTGTTAAAAGAGATCTTAGTTTGTCTTTTGTTGCCTTTACCTTTGTACATTTATATTTTCTTCTATAACAAGTTTATGCTGATTTCTTCTCATTTCCCTAATGCTTTGTCTTTTGTCAAATCAATTGTTTTCTTGTGAAATATTTCAATATTCAACGTCAGTTGTTGTATATGTGTATGCTTTTATATAAAATGAGAAAAATAATAAACAATAAGCCTCAGGCATACACCGCTACACTGACCGATAATCAACAACGTCTTGCCTATTATTTGATCGCAGCTGTATGAATGGTTCTGGTGTTTATTCAAGAAAAGACGATGTGTATGATTGCATACAAATAGAAAAGCTTTTAATTCGTGCATATCAACACAGGTGCGCTCCTCGAGATCGAGTATAGCCTACACAAGTAAATAGAGTGAGCTCAACCAGTTTGAGTGTGGGTGGGTGTGTTTGTATGAGCATGCCTGTGTGTGTTTGAGTGAGGTGTGTGCGCGTGTGTGTATGTACATATCAACAAAGATGCGCTCATCGAGATCGAGTATAGACTACCGGCCTAGCAAGTAGTGTGAGCTCTCTTCTTCCAATACTCTGCAGACCTCCTATAGGAGTATTATCGCACAACGGTCTGGATTAGACCTTATGCGGCGGTCACAACTCGCCGTACCTTCGACGTGCAACTCCCTACGATGGATTTCGTAGAAAAATCGTGCAGCGCAGGTACCTCGGAGGCACGTTGCATGTACGACGTGCAGGAAGTTTTTCCAATACCCCTACTACAGAAACGCAGGAATCGCAGAAATTGACCAACGACTTGTGCATGCATTGCACATGCAACGCAGGCTACGTTGATGGCACGTGCCCCGTAGCCTACGACGAGTTGTAACCGCCGCATTACTGGGGGAGTGGCTCGGTGCAATACACAGGGTGAAACACCCTTCTCTCTTTCGAATAGTGTATTGGTTTTAACGTGCAGAGGTTGTGACTCTCCTATAAACGGGACCAACATTTCCGTCCTCTTCCGATGGACGGTGTGTTTTCCAACTGCATTCACACCTGCACTGAATACAGCAGCGAGGCACGCCTATACACACACCGTTAGCATAAGTTTTTTGCGAGATGTCTTTCGGCATGCTCGGGACTCGAACCCACGCGTGATCATACGATCTGGTACGAAACGAGCGCACTCACAACTGAGCTACACTGCCCCTATATGGGATGTCTGTATGTGCGTGTGCGTGTGCGTGTGTCAGGTGTGTCAGGTTGTGTTTTCTTAAGGGTGTGTTTGCGTGGGTATGTGGGTGTGCATATCAACACATACGCTCAAACGCCCAAATACGCTCATCTA
>CALNVZ010000649.1:3112530-3146743 GCA_940671915.1 Paracentrotus lividus | reverse complement strand
ATATATATATATATATATATATATATATACATATTGTACCAGAAAATCACAGATATATCATTTTATACATGTACATATTTTACAAGTACAAAATTACACCCAATAGTTATTGGGCATTAGAAAACCTGGTGATTGAACCCTTTCGGATTAAAGCAAAATTAAACTGAAATTGTGGGGATTGAAGAGCTTTTGGCGACGATGATTATGGTGACTTTTAGGTTAAGAAGGATAGAGTCAGATTGTAGTTATTTTAGTTTGCTCACACTATAAAATTGAAATTCTCAATTTACTGGATGATGTCTCATCAAGTTGTTACGAACAACCTTACGACAACTGTCAGTTTATGTGCTAAATGATTGAGAATGTGATCAATATAACAGCCATTCCATGTATAACTAGACACCGGGAGCTGAAATTTGCAACTTCATCTAATCGAACTAATTGGTTCATATTGGGCTAGCTTTTTATGTAAGTCCGCTGACTACCACTTCCACCACTTCTTGTAATTGCATGTGGCATGATATCTCCATTTTTTTTTATTTGTGCCAATAAACTGGTTTCCTACCGCCGCGCCGGCTCTTCAGTCATATCTTGTATATTAAATAAATCTCTATCTTTATAAGCATAAAACTGGTTATTTCTTGTTTAAAGATGTATTATAAATCAATATCTATGAAACTACAAAACGATGTTGAAAAATACTTTTCCATGAATATTTTATACGTGTACAATATTCTTGTTATTAAGCTTCCGCAAGGTTTAATTGAAAACAAATACAAACAATAAACAATATTCATCAATGAGAATGAACAATATTGCCTGGTAATTGCTTTTATCCAAACAATAGAGTAAATAGATCACCTTTGCAAATAAAACAAACACTTTTCAACTAAAAATATATTTTTATTTTTATTTAAAAAAAACATTACAACCATCTCTCATGAAGCACTACATTCCAAAATAAAAAATGCCAACAGCGGAAAACAGCTGCTGCCCAAAAGGTAATAATCTCATACATATTTATTATGAATTTATTATACTCTAAGTAGAAAGTTTAGATCATCGTCTTTTGTTTTATAGCAGTCATTAAATAAACACTTTACGTTTAAGTGAATAAATACTATTTGAAGAAAGGCTGTCAAACTTTTGTTTGGCGAAAGATATGTAGTTTTAAAAAAAGGAAATGGCATTCATGAAAAAATCATGTTCTCGCTTTTCATATGACACCTCAAATGGTGAAAAATATTGCTATAAAGTAATGTTTGTATTTTCATAATATTGTTAACTAACCCTTTGCAGCCTACCCTAGCATTAAACAAACAGAAAAAATACTTCCTTAAATGGATAGTCGATAGAAATGAGAATGGTCCGGGAGACTTCGGTCAATAATTGTCGAGATTTGATTCATTACATTAGAAAAACAGAAAACAAAAACAAAAACGGATCCATGTTTGATTCACGATTCATCTGTCATCCCTGGAACATTGTTGGGGATTGAGGTGTCATATGAACGAATATGTATTAAACTGTCTTGAAAGGTAATTCATTTAATTTTAATTAAGAGAGATTAATGAGAGATGAGAAATAAATAAATAAATAAATAAATAAAATGTTCTTTCTTCTCTTATGCGTGTATATAATTTACATGTAACAGGGTGCAGGCTTTTCAAATAATTTTGTATTATTATATGTATTTATAATGACATTTATAATCACAGTTTTTTTCTTGGTGCACTGTATGTATCATCCGCTTTTGGTGTAGAGTTTATCCCATTTAATTCTGTCACAAAGTGACTGACATTTTAGACTAGAAGAAAAGACTAGTAGTTGATAGCTATACTTAGGGGACAATATGCTCTTTTGGTGGAGTGCACAATTTGTATAGGAGTGGTATGTGTGTGGTGCTATTAGGCATAACTCATGCATGCCACAGTACAGGCTCTATATGAGGTGTGTGTTGTAGGGGTGAGAAGGGGTGGAGAACACTTTTAGCATTGGTGAGAGAAGGTCCTGCTGAAGTTCTGTGAGAGGAAAGTCATGTAGGATGCGTAGCCTTGTTAAACTTTTGATAGTTTGTTGGTGCATCAAGGAATCCAGGCATGCAGGCCAGGTGAAGACTCCTCTACAGCTCCCACTATGATTTGTGAAACCTGTAAGTGATAATTTTGTACCATTTTCTTTATCCTTATCAATGTTTTCTTGTTTAGGTCAATTTCACAAATTAGGGCGTGGCACATGTATTGAAAAGCTACACATGTGATATAGATAATGATATTATAAGAAATCATTACATTTGAACCTCTTATCAGCAAAGCATTGGAATTAATTATTTGAATTATATATTTGAGTCAATTATACATCTCTAAGTGTCCTTTCACAGCAAAGAAGGCAGGATGGTAAAATTTATGATTCTTTTGTTAAAAGAGATAATGTGAGTTGGTATTGTTCATAGAGCAAATATATGGAGGTTAAGAGAAGCAGTAATTTATGGTTTCCTTTGATAAGATGGAAAGGAAGTTATTATCAAGCTCTTTACCAGATTATTATGCATTTGTTTACTAGAAAGAAGTAATAGAATTATAGACGATTTCTGATATTTTGTATTGCTAGAAGGGTCTGTATTTTAAAAGGAGCTTCAATGCATTAATGTTAAATATTACGTAACCCTGTGCAAAAAGGCAGTGAATATTTAATGGATTATTTAAGTGAATTTGATACTTAAGATAAACTTCAATGATACTTGAAAGCAGCAAAGTGTGCATAGTTTAATGAATATAATCATATAGAATAAGCATGTTCATGTATGCTATTACCTTGGTATTGGATGTATTTTTTCAACAGCAGTTACAGATGAACTGGGGTTTTAGGATTGTTTCAGGCTTTATTCCGGCCGTTTCAAGTTCAGTATATCCTGGATCCGCACCTGCGGAGGATTTCATAGACGGCTAGCTCAACATCATCGTTGACTTCGACCGCTGATCGACTTCTGACCTAAGTATGGGTTAACACTTTCGTCGATGGGAGATCAGCTGACTTCAACTACAGGCGTTTGACTGCCACTTCTAAGATCCATGGGCATCTATCGTAGGTTTTCGATAGGACAGATCGAGACAGATAGCGTGCGGTTACATGGGCAGAAACAGCCGCGTCGCGTGATGAGTATCGTTATTTATTCAACAGTTTAATTTGAGACATCAATGGAACACTAATTTAAGCCCGCCGAAGGTACCTTCTTGATATAACTATAAACGGAAGTTTTTGAAATCTGGGTTAATATTTCTTGAGTTCACGTGCATAGAAATATCACTGTTTAAGGTATACCTTATTGATTAAACTATAAACAGAAGTTCATGAAATCTGGGTTAATATTTCGTGAGTTCATGTTTTGAAACACCATAGTTTAATATATCTTGATTTAAACATTTTACATTGGAATATCTTCACAATATTAGGAACATTGTAATATTTTGGTAAATTTCATTTATTTATGGAATATACATTATGCCAAATTATTGTTTACAATATAATAATGAGGACATAATGTAAGTCCTGGAAACCAACTGTGGTTTGAAGCAAATAATAGTCAATAGTTCATGAATAAAGCATGCTTGTAAGCTGTAAACGTTATATGAAATGAATGAGATATTTGTTTTATTTTGTGTGAATTCCTAACCAACTATAATTATACAGACAGAACTAGTTCCTATCGCCAGACTTTGCAAATACAGTGCAAATGATTCTGACAAGTTCGACATATAAAACCAGAACGATAAAATCAATGATGGACAACCATTTTAACATATTATACATTACTGCCCATTCCAAACCTAAGACAGATGGACTTTATTTTTGAAAGGCGCTAAGTCGAATTGTGTGAATTCAGAGGGAATGGCGTTTGTTTACCAGATTTTGTATAGGCGTCTATGGAAAAGTGGTAATTGCTCTTAATGAATTCACGTTCATTTTTTTTTCATAGACATGTGCTTATCTGGAAAATGGTTCGATACCAATAACTTAATTTCCATCAAAAGGATTTAGCGTTCTTTGGAATTAAGCTATTAATATAAATGGAAATGAGTGCTTGCCCTTGGAATGAAAAGGGTTCACTCAGCCCATTTTGTCCTGATCAATACGTAAATAACTTTTGAGAGAGAGATAGACAGACAGACAGAGATAAATAGATATAGAGGTACATGCAGGGGATCATTGATATAACCATGTCAACATATTGATCAATATAAAAACTAAGGTCATAACATTTACGCAGGCAATACTATGTTACCACGATCAATACACTATTAATTAAATTTAAGCATAGAATTCTTGCAAAAAAGCGACAACGCTCCATTGCATTTGGTTTTCAAATTTCTTTTCAGTTTATAAACATAGATATAGAATCACAAACAAACATGCATTCAAATATGATGTAAGGAAGGTATTCCGGTAAATGTAAATTGCAATTTGGACAATATGAAAGTATCATCAAGTATATATATATTTCCCTTTGATTGTACATCCAATTGCACATCCCAATGACATAATTCCGTAATTAATTTATGATAATTGTGGTGTGATATAATTTAAGATGGGTACGAGAAGGAAAAAAGAACATGTCTGAGTTTATTAATAATACCAATACTTCGTGAAAGGGATTTACATAAATGTCATCGATATGAGTTTTCCGTAATAATTTAGCATCAATATAAACTCACGAAAAATTAAATTGTAGAAATATTAACAAAGCCATGGTTATGGAAAAAAAAAATGTCAACTCGAGACTTGATCGCCGACTCCATTAGGCATATCTACTGGTAAACAGACTTTCATGACTATCAGGTTTATCATGGTTAGTGTCACTACAGTCTTTGCAGGAATGCCAGGGTGAAATTTCTACCGAAATCCAAAGGCTCAAGGTGGTGGTATTTCACGTCACGGAGACGTCTTCGAGACTAGGAGACGTCTCCGCGATGGAGACAAATTATCATAAATATGAACTTGTTCGATTTTCTAGCGATCCATGAGACGTCGCGAACACTCAAGACATCTTTTTTTTTATTACTATTCACATAGTGTTTGAATTTAGATTCAATTCAATAGACTGAATAAGATTAACAATATAGGTATATAATCATTACATAAACTTCTGCCTTGCAAGGAATTTTTTGGTAAATTTTTGCAAGATCTTCCAGGTCCCTCCTGACAGATATTTAGCTTACTTAGTTTTCTCTTTGACAGAAAGAAAACCTGAGGGATTCTTTGAAAGATTTGCGAAAGTCTTTGAAGCGGAAAGCATATATAACTGGGTTAGCTGCAGAGCTAATGAATGGTAGTAGATTGGATGAAGCATGCAGGAGAGCAATGACGGGGCCATGAAGCGGTTCTGTCCTGTTGTTGTTTATGAATGTGAAAGACATATGTATACAGTATGAGGGTAACCAACAGACAAGAAACGTACCGAGCACTATGGCCGATGTCTTTGTTGCCTTCAGCTCTGCCATGGTGGGCCCTCGACGGGTTCTGACAGCAGGGGCTTGCAAATCCGGCGATCGACTACTGATGTCCTCCACACAAATGACTGATAACTGTCCGGTCACGTTGCTGGCTTCGCTCCTATTTGCGATGAATTCTTGCTGCGCGTCAACTCTACGCGCTTGAAGTTGCGCAGCTCTGATTATACGTAAGTAAATACCAATCATGATGCAGAGAGGGGTTACGACCGACAGACTAAACTGAAAGCAAAGCAGCGATGGTGTCCAGACTTGATCAGTGAAGCAGTACGCAAAAGGGAGATGAGGATTCTTTTTCCTCCACCCTATGTAAGGAAGAGTATTAAAAGAAAGAACGTAAATCCATATCACGACAATAGTGATGAATACTCTCCGTTGAGTTACGATTTGGGCGTACTCCAAAGAATAGAAAACTGCGATGTAGCGATCGCCTGCGATGACCAGAACATGAAGAATTGATATCATACTAGGAATCAACAAAATCGCAATCATGGACATACAGCCGTAGAGACTCTCCTTCAAAGAATCAACAAAAATCGCTGTGTAGTAGACGGGTATCATCGAGAATCCTACAAACATATCGCTAGCTGCCATGCTTCCTACGACATAGTAGAAAACACGTTCACGGAGGCGAAAGCTGTTGTAGACAGCGATGATCACCAGAGTGTTTCCGACAATGATGAAGAGCGACAAGGGTAGGAGAACAACGAATATCAAAATGAAGAACGCCGTGAGGTCAGATGGTTCTTCAAGAACAGTTGATATAGTCGTTGAGTTCATAGTGACCACATAATCTTGACAGTATCTTAGCAGAAAAAGACTATGATTTGCGTCTGCATTGAGTATCACAAGGATTAGTACATCATCTTTTAACGGAAAGGTGCTGAATATCCAGTGTCAATTCTCTAGCCTATGAGACTCAGGAGGTATATCACGTGGTGTACAGAGAATCCGCAATCCGTAAAATTCTGTCTAATTATACTGGTACTTACTCGTTATTCTCTGTCAGAAGCTAAGTCTTATGTCTCTTGTGCCCTAAGGCACCTTATCTTGTCATAAGAATTAACGGTTACACTATATCATATCTAAAGACAACTAAAACTGGACTTTCCTTCTCAATTTAGCGACTGTTGTCTGCTGGCGAACCTCTTTACCAACTTCGTGAACTTGAAAGTGTCTGAAAGAATAGAGAATGCGGTAGCTGGCAAGACTGGCAATATCCCTTTTAAGATTACGAGCTCTGTCAGCATATATAGAGAAACCAGGGACTCCCTGGAGAAGCTAATCAAAATCATTTCTCTGATATTATCTGTTTGGGGGAAAATAATTACTTTCCTCGGATGCGAGCGAAGTCAGCACAAATTATGGGCTGAGAGTATATGATATAGGTTAGTAATATTATCATGTCGTGTGTAATACAATATCCTTGGGTGTACATTATGCATATTTGTATAATGGATCTGGAGGGTTACGATTTGAATCGTATCATGTCCGCTGCAGTTCCAGGATTTTTTTAATGTAGGGGGTACAGATTTGGTAATAAAGGGGTTGCATATGACAATTCTAATGTATATATGTCATGTTCAATGTGAGTTCCCCAAAACACCCCCACAATATCCCCCACTTCATGTTTCCCATTTTCTGCCAATACAATGACATCGTTTTCTCTTTTATTACATTCCTTTAAAGCTTTTCTTGGACTCTCTTAATGGAATTGGAATTGCCATGCAAAGTCAAATAAGTTGTTCAAAACGGATTCGAAAAAGTGTGGCATGTTGAATAAACTTTTTTTGAAACAGCCCATTGTAACCATGCTTACTAAAACGTGTTATAAGTCACGTTCATTGCAATCCACAACTCACATGTGCAAATACGATACATGGCAGCTTGGATAACATGCATCAGCCTAGTATTTCCCTTCTCTTTCTGTGTCCCCGAAAAAAATAATAAACCCAAATTTGAGATCCTCATATTTCGATTGTATAGTTTCTGTGAACTTTATATTCATTTCATGTTAAAAATGACTCATATTCTGTTTAATGATCCCAAAGTTTATACCAGTGCTGTGACGGATGACTGAGCACTTGGGCTTAAAAAAGTGTTAGATTAGTCCTCGTACAAAGTTTGGGAAAAAATCAACCATTGCATTTAAATAAACTGTTGTCCCTTACGAATGGACCCGCGAAGGCTTACCTCAAACAATGTATGTATTATTAGAAAAAAGGGTTGCTTCTGCCAAAATTTGGTACATGGGAATTTTGATAGAGATTTTTTTAAAGCTCAACTTTTTAGTAATCCTTGACAGCACAGATATCACTTTGGTACAATATCTCTGGATAAAGTATGAGTTACTCTTTCATTTGAAAGTTGTGTTTTTTTTTTTCTTTCTGGGACGCACTGTACGCATCGGGCGTACTTTCAATCATTGTGTAGCAGGTAATTCTTTCCCCCTATTTTTGGCATTCTGTTTCATTAAATCTCATAATAATTCATTTCCGCCATATAGAACTCCTCATGATGATATATTATATTCTGTAAACCGGTTTTGTCAGGATCAAAGTCAAATTAAACGATCCAGTAGTCAGTGGATTAATAATATTAAAATAATCATGGTAAATTGGCGGATGTGAATGTTAGCGTTTACCATATTTTCAGAATTGATAATTTAAAGACAAAATACATGAATATGGCCTTAGGGCCTATCTATAGACCAGACTGTATATCAATAATCTCAAGACAGATTACACTTTTTTTACTCGAAGATATCTTATGAATTATACTTCATGCTTCTATGAAGTTCCTTGACATTACCTTGTATCTTTAGACAACGACCGGGAAAGAAAAAAAGCTTTTAAAAGATTATGTAACCTCAGTCACACCAGACCAATATTTTGCCACTTTAGAATTACTTCAATTTTTTGTCCAGTCTGGTACATGGTTACAAGGATGGAACCGTTTCCAGGGCTCCGTAACACAAAGGTTTGCAATCAATCGCAAAATGGCAGTAGCCAATCAAAATGGTTGTTTCACATGCTTTTTGCTCGAAAGACTGACCAGCAACCAATCACAGTAGATCTTCCAAATTTGCAATTGATCGCAAACCTTTGTGTTACAGAGCCCTGGCTTACATACATGATACACCATCTCTCAAATGGCAAGTTATGTTTGGGTTTCGTCTCGTATGTGCATTGAAATTATGGTGTAGTTTCGGTTTGTCGAGAGCATATCCTAGAGCAACGAATTTGTCTTAGAAAAGAATGATAGGGCCTATGCGCAAAGCTTTTAGGAGATTTTAAAATCGGTCATAACATGCACACCCCGTATCGATTTTTCGCCACGTTCGCGGAAACATAATCTATTGTTTGGTTTTGTGGCAAAATCCGTGGCGCTAGGACGATAATTGCGCGCAAGTATCGTCCACATGACAAGAACCACGGTCCGGACCATAACTACGGGCACACCAGTCTCAACATTATGACTGATATACTAGCATATAGGCCTGGTCACAACGATGGAACAGACTGCAAACCGGTACCAGACCGATCAAAATGTTACATCTCCGTAAATGACAAATAAAGTTTGGATACGGTCACGTCTGCGCATCGACCATTATTGTGCAGTTGGGTCTTACTTTCAGCAAGTCCCAGAGCAATCATTGGCAATGGCATAATCTTACATTTTCTTATAGGTCTAGGTGGGGCGGGATGACGGAATTTACTTCTGCCTAGCAACGATGAAGACAATTTTCGCAATTGTTTATTAACACCAGCAGACCGACTGCCGCGGCAAGACTCGGGTTCAACAAAGTCATGTTCAAGTGCCCCAGCCGAGCAAGTAATG
The DNA here is from genome assembly GCA_940671915.1 of Paracentrotus lividus. Taxonomy (NCBI): domain Eukaryota; kingdom Metazoa; phylum Echinodermata; class Echinoidea; order Camarodonta; family Echinidae; genus Paracentrotus; species Paracentrotus lividus. Next base: position 3,137,396 of record CALNVZ010000649.1, on the reverse strand, counting down.
CGGCGGTCACAACTCACCGTACCTTCGACGTGCAACTCCCTACGATGGATTTCGTAGAAAATTCGTGCAGCGTATGTACCATGCAAGCACGTTGCCTGTACGACGTGCAGGAAGTTTTTTTTTTTTTTTTTCAATACCCTTACTACAGAAACGCAGGAATCGCAGAAATTGACCTACGACCTGTGCGTGCATTGTGCATGCAACACAGGCTCCGTTGATTGCACGTGCACCGTAGCCTACGACGAGTTGTGACCGCCGCGTTAAAGTGGAATAGTAAAGACTTATTATCATATACGAAACGAATCAGTGGGGTGTGTAGAACAACTTGCTTTTTATTTCGTGAAAAACGGACAACCTGAAGTGGAGTTAGAGGACATTATCTGTCCCCTCCCTGACATCTTAAACATCAAATAAAATTTGGAGGGGTTCTTGATGACGTCATAAGTGTGAGGGAAAGTTGCATAGCTTGAATGCTACACTACATGTATGTATACAAGTCTTATACATGTCTTGTAATGCATTACTTGTTATCCCTTTCCTTATTTCATTCATTGTTTTCCTCACTTTCCTTATGTTATTTATTGTTTCTCTATTCTCCTTGCATGTTAATCCGTTGTATCTCCTTCCATACCATTGGTGTTGTATTTCTGCCTTACTTATGTTTGTATTATGTATTTCTCTTTTCCCTTAATTGTTCATATGTTTCTCCAATTTCCTTATGTATCATGTTTTTTCTAATCTTCCTTATGTTAATGTATTGATTTCTCTCTTTCCTTATGTTATTCATTGTTTTTCTCAATTTCCTTATGTTATCCATTGTTTTTCTATCTTTCCTTATGTTATTCATTGTTTTTTTTTCCTTCTCATTTTCCTTATGTTATTCATTGTTTTTCTCACTTTCCTTATGTTATCTATTGTTTTTTCTCACTTTCCTTATGTTATTCATTGTTTTTCTCAATTTCTTTGTTATCCATTGTTTTTCTATCTTTCCTTATGTTATTCATTGTCTTTCTCACTTTCCTTATGTTACTCATTGTTTTTGGGGTTTTTTTTACTTTCCTTATGTTATTCACTGTTTTTCTCTCTTTCCTTACGTTATTCATTGTTTTTCTCACTCTCCTTATGTTATTCATTGTTTTTCTATCTTTCCTTAAGTTATTATTGTTTTTCTCACTTTCTTTATGTTATTCATTGTTTGTCTTTCTTTCCTTATGTTATTCATTGTTTTTCTCTCTTTCATTATGTTATTCATTGTTTTTCTCGCTTTCCTTATGTTATTCATTGTTTTTCTCTCTTTCCTTATGTTATTCATCGTATTTCTCTCTTTCCTTATGTTATTCATTGTTTTTCTCTCTTTCCTTATGTTATTCATTGTTTTTCTCTCTTTCCTTATGTTATTCATCGTTTGTCTTTCTTTCCTTATGTTATTCATTGTTTTTTCTCTCTTTCATTATGTTATTCATTGTTTTTCTCTCTTTCCTTATGTTATTCATTGTTTTTCTCACCTTCTTATGTAATTCATTGTTTTTTCTCTCTTTCCTTATGTTATTCATTGTTTTTCCTTATGTTATTTATTGTTTCTCTATTTCCTAAACATAATTATTTGTTGTTTCTATTTTCTTATTCATTGATTTCTCTTTATTCCTAATGGTATTTATTGTTCTGTCTCGATTGTTTTATCTTTCTATAATGCATTATAGATAGTAATAGATATGCTCATGCATTACTTCCGGGTTTGCTCCTCACACTTGTGACGTCATCAAATAGCCCTTAAAGGGATGCAGTAACATTGAATGATATTCAAATCACAATTTCTTGATTTAGCTCATTTTGTCAACATAATTATAAACTTATAGGTCAGTCTGGTATCTCTTCAAAATTACAAGTTAATTGCTTGCTTTACTTTCGAGATATCAATGATTTCATGCTCAAATTTAGTAAACCATCTCGTGGTGGAAAACAAATTGCCATGTGCTTTTCAAGACACCCCACTTCCTGTCGTGTTCCCCCCGACCCTAGCGGGCTGGAGGGTTTGCTGCAAAGGGGTTGAAAATTCACTCGCGTTTGGCTGTTACACTGTTTTGTGGTAGTAAATGACTTCCATTTGATCTGAAATTTTCAGTAGTTTGTTTTTACTATTAGAGCAATATAATTTTATTCATCTTGATCTAATTGCTCTTGTTTTTGAAAGTTACTGTATCCCTTTAATATCCATGGATCTTCCAATTGAACCCGATTGTATATACAATGTTCAAAGCAGCATTTCTTGTGAACGCAATATGCTAAAGGGATCAACTAAACCGTGTTCTGTTTCTCATGAACTAAACTTGATAATGCAATTGAATTCAACAAGATTGGCCTCTTCTTTAATATTCCACTTTAACAGCGTTTTATCATGCGAGATCTCTACTTGCGAATTTGTTGTCGTAGGCTGCTACGAGAGCCTGACCTTTCAATAAAACTACCAGGATGATCGCCTCAAACCCATTCTCCCTCTCCCTGTTTCTCTTTAACTTTGTGTTGGCTGTCTCCCCCTGCCTTCTTTTTCGATCCCATCTGTCCTTCTCTTATTTTAAAACTTCCCTTAATATCTCTCTCTTTCTCACCATCCTGTGCATTCGTCACTGTTTTTCATTTCCTAACATTTTTCACCATTATCTTTTCTTTCTTCCTCATTATCTACCTTTCCCATTTTTTCCTCCATTTTTCATATTCTATCTATTATTGTCATTTTGCTTTCTTCGTTGTCATTGGTGGAATGGCATTTCAGCAAATTATTCAGTATAATCATCTCCCTTTATCCCTCTTTCTCTTTCACTCTCCCTCTTTTTCTCCTAAAACTCTTTTTATACATTGTCATCATTACGACCGACTTTAGTGTAAAGACTAATGAGCCTATTAACCTATACCTGTCCATGCAACTCTGAATCGAGTATCATCATAAATGCAGTTATACTAAAGGTCGCTTTACCCTCATAATTATCATTAAGCCCCTATCTTATTTCCTATCTTCTTATTTCCTTATAGCAAAATATTATTTCTTTCTCTCATAATTATGTGTCGTTACCCAAGATCGACATTTCTTTATTGCAATATACAGATTTTCATAACATTGCGAATGGTGATGTTTAAAAAAATTGGAAATGGAAAATTCAACCTACAATAAAGGTCATCATCGGCGTTGGATCAACTAAATGCGGGCAAAACATGAACTTTTCCACTTTGTTCTACAATTTTGCACCTGAAATAAACAAAAGCCACATCCATTGGGGTGCGGAGTTACCCCTATTCATTTTTGCATCCTTGCATTCGTGTTTTGAAGGTGCAAATATTTAATGTTGCAAAAATTTGCACTCTAATTAATGTGCAGAAGTATTTGTGAAAATGACACGGTTGCACTGTAAAAGAGGGACGCACTGTAGGTAATTTCACCTTTATAGGACCATACTTTCTTTTTCGGATGAAAAAGAATTCACCATTATAAGGGTACGGCTAGGAAGGGTGCTCTCTCTATTTCTACTAAATTTTCCACAATTCCATTAAACATGTCTTTCTCATTCTCCCCCCCCCCCCCCCCTCTCTCTCTCTCTCTCTCTCTCTTTATAGTAATTTTCTATTTAACGATTCAGAGTAGGCCTAATATATCCAGGTCTGCTCATCTCCTTTAATTCGCTTTGATTTATAATGCGATTATTCTCAAGAACTTTAATGTCAAATAGATCATCTAGATTCACGGAACTGAATGTCATATGCATGGCATAATCCCGCAAAACAATCAGAATATTCATTATGCTGAACCAACCCTAAACAGCGAATGTGGGATTCAGTGTGCCGTATTCATACAACAAAAAAAAATCCCCGAACTCTGTGAATAAACATTTCTAAGAATGAACAAGGTACTCTGATTTGATAACTCGAATAGATTCGGTTTTCAATAAATTCGGTTTTCGGTTTTGTTTGACTTTATTCCAGACCTACGAAAGCAGAGGTCCGTTAAATATTGGCATGAGCATGTAGATATAAACAAAGAACAAAATATGGGAAAACAAGCGAAGTAAAAACAAAGTGGAAATATTTAAACTATATGACCTGTATTCTGGAGCGGAGACTGAGTTTGTACGATTTGAAGTTTGTGCAAAGCTATTGTGCGAAGCTATAATTGTGCGATCCTTTTGTCTGATGTTGATTGATAGGATAGCACAATAGCTTCTCACGAACTTCAGCTCATACAAACTCAATATTCGTTGCAGAATATGGGCTGATGCTTTTATATAAAACCAAGATATGGATTCATGTTCCACATTTGATGCTAATCATATTGAAAAATACATTTTATATATCCTCCCATTACTGTTATACAAAATTTGGATCGCACATAGTTTTATTCTTTCTTCAGCCTAGGATAAATGTTTTACACCACACATTTATTATTTGTTGAAACAAAATAATATCCTTTTTTGTCCGTCTGAAGAATGTATTCAATGATTGCCTAATCCTGTTGCAACACGAATGATGAATGTTTATTCACACTAACATTTCATTACGTTACCATTACCAATTACCTGAGTGTAAGCACAAGTTGTGTTAACCCGTTGTATACTGAAAACTTTTTACAAACCTGAATGAGTCGTGATTGTCAAGCATTCTTGCAAGAAATTCTTTTAATTTAAAGATAAAACAAAGACAGCTTTTAAGCCAGTACGAACTAACAGCCCCGTATAACACCACCTCAAGTCCTCAACTACTTGATTCTGCCCTGATTCATAACCCATAATGCAACATCCTGATAGTGTAGACTTATAATTCAGGCTTATTTGAATGAAAACATACTATTTCACGTCTCAATGAATTCACACCGTGATGATTATGTTGCCAAGTAGCAAACACATACTTTTCCCCTCAAAATATTTTAGTTTCCCTATACAAATAACATCGTAGGTTAATTTATGCATCATTTTGTTAATAGTTATCTCAAAAGGTATATTTTAAGACTAGCTATTTATAACACACAGTCAATAAGAGTGTTGCTCAGTTCGCTCTTGTTTTAAATAGATCAATGTCAGATGATTTAAATTATATAAGAACTTTATAAGCTAATGCAATCATGATTGGGAAAAAAAAGTCGACAATAGAGTTGTTCTATGTTTCTTCAGCCCGCATGTATGCAGGCTTAGGATACAACGGGTTTAGTGCAAACTAAATATATACCCACTTGTCTATATGTCGCATTGTTATCGATCAGAATTAAATCCTGCAAATATATTTTTTGTGTCTTATAGTGTAATATTATATGCAATATAATGATGAAATGTATATTTTCTATGCCGGTGAATCCATGCCGGCTTTCATGGATCATCCCGTCAAGCTTATGTGAATGTTATTATACTTGACAAATAAATCAAATCAAATCAAATCAAAAAGACTTGTCGAACTTTTTATCCAACAAACTGTTATAAGCTACTGAAATGCTTGCATCTGATTGGCTGAGAGCAAATTTTTCGGATAAAATGTCCAACAAGTCCTTTGATGAAATGCCCCCAGAGCATGCTGATCGTTTGGGTGTAACCCGTTCACTTAAAAAAAATAGAGGTAAGGTCAATTCTTTCTCTCTTTTTTTTCTCCAAAGAATTGTATAATTATACCTTTATGTATTCTTTGTGTTATTGTATAAGATAAGATAAGATAAGATATGGTTTATTCAATAAAAATCGTCGCAGCCATAAGCTGAATTGAGATTTCTTTACAAACAATAACGTGACACATGGGTTACATATAAATGTTACATTAAATAAATAAATATAAATGTCACATCTCGACGTTGGCGAATTCATTCATTTTCAGATATAACATTCTCATAAAGCTATTTATCTGAGATTCCAATTCGTAACGCACGTTTGTGTCCATCATATAGCAGATGGCAATACATACTTATAATCACAAATCATAATTTAAACAAAAAAAAGAACAAAAAAAAAAAGAAAGGATACAAAAGATAAAGATGGAATTGAGTTGTAGTGTTAGGTTAAGTATGATTCCATAAATTGAAAAGGAATTATCTCATAAGTAGGATAATAAAAGGTATGTTGTTAATAATATATATAGATTTTTTTCAAATTGGTGAATTTTATATATCTTCTTTTTATCAAGTTTAACGTTGGACAGGAAATATACGTTGCAATAACATCAAGCCAAACTGGTTAATACGTAGGTATATTAAGGCTTATAAATTTTAAACTAGGCATAAGTTTATTACATATGTCAATTCGATGCTAATATACAGAATACTAAAACTGATGTGATATTGTTCATGAACTATCTAGATTAAGATAAAGCTAGAGGGGACAGTTTTGGTCGAAAGAAGGATATAACATAAGAGATATTAATATTCTTATTAAAAACAATAAAGTGGATTGAGATACATAGAGTTGATAATTTATGATTAGTGCTCAATACACTTAATAATAAGGCAAGAGATATATAAATAACGATAGTTATATATTATAGGACTCTAATTATAAATCGTGCATCGGATGTTAATGGGCATTCAATCATTATTTTTAATAATCATTAAGGAGATTAATATTTATATTAATAACATCAAGATTGTATTGTCTGGAGGTTATTGAGATGATTTGGCCATAAAAAAAACCAAACAAACAAACAAACACTATATATAAGTGTTGGCTTTACGAGGATGCTGCGGCATTTACTGCGGTATATTCACGTTCAACGTATCTAATTGTGGAAACTTGCAAGTCGCAAAAACTATAGCGGCTGTAAATAGAATAAGATTAACCATAATTCAATATAAAAGTGTTTTAAAAAAACTACAGGATTATTTCATGTTGCAGAATATTCACATTCAAGTCTCTGTCTGAGTTATTGCATGTTAGTCATTCTATAAGTGAATGAGGTACAGAGCAAAGGCTTATTTTGCATTCTGGGTGTGTGTCGATCATAGTAGATTCCGTTAAGCTAGACGGGTCATTTCTGAGCATCTTGGATATAGATCTAGCAAAGGGGTGAGGCATAAATTGGTGTTAAACTGATAGTATGTCTTAAAGAGTTTTCATAAGTCTAATCAGTTTTTTTCTTCTGGACTTCCAGGTTTCGTACAATTCATATTATCTGAAATGGTTGTTGTAGATCGTGGCTGAGTTACTCGGTTTCGTCAAAGATTCGGATAGAGCGCGTTTTTGTAACACGGTTTCTAAAACTATCGATGGTTGTTTCTGTGGTCAACTGGTAATCCTGCGGTGATATTGATGAGACTGTTCCGACCGGAGCTGCGTAGACATCGAGTAAGGGGTTGAACATCATTCCTAGTAGATGACTATGCGTAGTCCATTAAACAGGAAGGCAATGGCTTATTAAGGCTCGAAAGAATGTAAGTTTACTATTTAGGACCGAACGTCTTAAAATATCAAAATGTGGGCTGGTCCATTTTTAATCACTTTTGAATCGTGGGAGTTTAGGTTCTAATACCTTGATTTGACGTCACATGCTGAAGTTGAGTTGCCATTGATGAACTATTACTGGGAGAGGGCAGCGGGCGGATGGCCGCATGAGATTGCTTTCATGTGATACAGAGCTTTCCTGATTTAGCTTCATGTGTATGACAATTTCTCATAGAATTAGCGAGGCTTCAGCGCTGGTCTGTACACTGGGTCTACACCAGAAGCTCGCGAGTTTCCACAGTGGTATTTTTGGTCGTCTAACTTATATTTTGAGATGCAATGGGTTTAGGTGGTGGGACGAAGTCATTTATCATTCGAAATGAGAAGGATATATCATAGTGGGACCTTCAAGCTTCGTTGTACTTGGGGACTCCTGGCGTTCACGAATATTCCTTATTTCCGGGAGAACAGATTGGATACCGGCCACATTTGTTGTGGCGAATCAACAAAAAAATCATTATGATCGGATAATTTCGGATCGCCGACTCCTAATGTTTTCAATTAATTGCGAGAGGAGCTATACGAGTGATGATGCGGATGCCGAAACGTTGATTCGAAAATTTGTTTTTAAAGACATGATGATGAAGTGACTTATGCGTTTCTCTAGCATTTGCATAAGATTAGACTGTAGAGACATGTTATCAAGCAGTAGAAGATGTATGATTACAACTTAAGGTTGCAGATATTCTTGCTGTGGGTTCTATATAGATACAATGTATCTGTCGAACGCCCGTTTGCGATAAATACCTCTCAGTCGACTGCTCTATACGGAGATGGTGTATGAAGAGGCAACTGGACGTAATTTTTCGGCCGTTGGAGGAAGAGATATTTCGGAATCGGGATGACCATGTGTTTGGTTATTCAGATTAACGTCGCATTCACCATTGCTGCGGGACGATTCCTTCTAGAGACGGTAGGAGTGTGAGGATAAATATGAGCGAGCGGAGAAGCTAGCTCATAGGAGAACTCACGGATGATGCGTGCTGATATACCATCAGGTCCTCCTGATGTACTTTGTCGTATAATAGTATTGTAAACAATTTTCTGCTAATGCAATGTTATGTAAAATACATTTACTTTGTACTTTGTTTTCTGTTTTCCTTTTTTCATGTAAATGTATTGCTTTTTTAAAAAGCAAAGATAAAATTAATTAAATCAATCAATTTCTAATGGCATCATGGGCTACACTGAGCTTCTTCGTACATATAGTATAACGGTGCACAATGAACCAGAAATTATTCAAAATTTTCTACTTATTGTGTAACCCTGTCCATAAAGTTTACGGCAAGTACTATCTATAAATAACGTAACACAAGTCTTCTGTAAAATAATAATCGAGGTACTTTTATACAAACATGAAGTTAGCACCACACATATAGAAATCTGGAAATATCAACTAACAATTTAAAATCACAACGTGACTCTTATCCATACTAACCATGAGAAAAATATAGTAAACGCATTAAACCCCAGCAGTCGATGGACAGAAGATTACAAGGTCATTAGCATAATTTATATTAAATAGTTATTTTCGATTTACCAGCAATAACGTCAGTCCTAAAATTATTCAACTTTCAAGATCAATCATTCATATACAGATAAATAAGATTGGAGATAATATTCCTCCTTGCAAAACGCCGTTCCTAACAACAAATGTGTCACAGAGACAGCTACCTTATCTCACAATCTTAGTCTGATAGTACCATTATATCTAATAAGTGTTAATTCAATATTTTTTATCAAATAAGAGGTCAGGGTAATATATCTCTGATTCTCATTCTGCGCGAATATATTTGATTTAATATCCTATTAAGAATTGAAATGCGAAATTTAATATGTATTAATTAAATATTTTTATAAAAATATGAGGGTAATATTTTTTTTAACAAATATGAGGGTAATATATCTCTGTTTTTCATTTTGCAATGATATAATTATATGATTCACCCTATCAAAAATTAAAATGCAAAATCTAATATAAATTAATTGAATATTTTCTATCAGATATGAGGGTAATATATCTCTGTTCCTCATTCTGCGTGAATACATATTGTTTACCCTGTCAAATGCTTTGCCCGACACGAAACCAACATGGCCTGTCTCTGGATGATTGAAAAAAAAATCTACTTAATTTAGATGTTTGTGCTATGATAAGAATGATTAAAATAAACAGCCAGGAAATCAAAGTTTTGCAAAATAAGATATTACCATCAAGATATATCATTCAGTCTTAGAGCAGCCTATACAGGCAAAAGGGATGGGTATTTCCTGTCAATCCAATTTTTGTGAAGTTGATTAATTATCATGTCGGATCCTTACATCAGTTTTGGTATATGAAATAATCAGATAGTTACCGATTCTAACTTAAAATCGATTTTCCTTGCCAAAAAGTCTTTTATTTGACTCAAATTAAGACTCAAGTGATTGATTTATTTGATCTAAAAAAGTTTTCTGTGTTTGCTTGTGAATAGTACGATTGGTCCATGAACTACATGTACTTTAGGCGATCACGGATCACCAGATGCAGGTTATCAGATTATTGTAACCTCGATTTTAAAAAAAATATATATTTGTTTTTAATGTATTTTTATTATTATATTTTACTATGGTGCCTGACGGTTACAAAGAGAGCGCTCGAGATAACGATTAATCTATTTAATTGAATTATCCGAGGAAACGATTGATAGGAATTATTCCATAATTGATATTCAGTATTTGAAAAAAGCAGGTCGAATCATTTCAATTAGCCCAAATTACATCTTTGGAAGGCAATTTGGAATATGAAATCTTGACATAACTTCCATCACAATTCCTCAGGAGAAACGTATTTATTTCAAGAAGACCCGTTACAGCTATTTCTCGAGAGACGCTAATATTGTGATTATAATGTCCATGAGCAAGGCGAAGCGGAGCAGAAGATTGCCTCCGCGTAGAATATTCGTACTTTCTAACCCCTACCAATTGCGCCAATCGCATCAAGTTTTACGCATCCGCCTTATCAGCTAATGCTAGCGGAAATGAAAATCTTGCCATTATGGAATAGTAATATCAGTTTCTTTTATCAGAAAATATGTATAATTAGAAGGTTGAACTTATTTTTTAAAATACATCACATGATTAAAAAGTACAAATATCTACAAATGTCTTTATAAAATCGACTAACAAGACACAAAATATACGCTCTACGATAAAAAAAAAAAAAAAAAAAAAAAAAAATTACATGTAATTGTAAGGTGATAACTGTGCATGTGCGTATTAATGATTCCGTCAATTCTGGAATGACTTGTAAAAAATGTATTTGTTTTGTTGTTGTTGTTTATTGATAGTTATAAAGATATTGATATAACATAAAATTAAAAACTGCATACTGATAATGGTTGCAAATAAGTCCATGTAAACAAAAAGTCCTATCAAATTCCAAATTTCTTCCTCTGCAATGCAGTGGAATCTAATTGAATTAAATAGTGAGTAATCACATTTCGAGCCGAGCAAATAACACCACTTTGTTGACCATCCATTCTGTTGCGATTTTTTTGTTTCATTAATTGAATTTGCACTCTGCTTAACAACATGGGAGTTTGAGTAATGTAATGATCTTTTCAAAAGCATGCACAAAACACGTATCTCGATAAATAGTACATGCATATGAACGTAGAGGAAAATCTAGAATTAAACAAGATTGATAGGTACTTCAGTATCCTGAACCTTTAAATGATATTTGTTATTTTTCACTTTACTGAACATGCTGAAGGGTAATATGTGAGAATTATCCGTATACGTGAGGGGAATACATTTAATCAGAACGAAGATCATTTAGAAAAAGAAAAGGATATATATATATGTGGGGGGGGGGGCTGATTTTTCGTAAAATAAAACCAGTATGGTTGATTTTCCTTCATTTCATTGGGGATTGAGAGGAACCAGAAAACTGCATGATTATTAAACATGTATAAGTAAATAGTTGTTTGGTGGCAGCTTTAGTGAGTCGTCGCGTGGTAAAAATATATTTAAGAAAGCACGAATATAAACAATAGATACAGAACTTTAGAAATGTATCCCAACATTAAAAGAAATGGAATATTTCTTTATCCAGTGTACTTAAGTAATAGGTTGTATATAATTGAGGCAGGTATAATTTCTTATAATTCATTCAATTATAGCGGGCTTTTTAAAAAATTTTGTCTGTTAGAATTAATTCTGAGGCTTTGTTCCGTGCATTAGGAAAAAGAAAGGTTATTTTTCTTGAGATACAAAGAGAAATATAAACAAGTTAACTTCTTCGCGCCATGCATTAAAAAATAGTCTTTGAAATATAGAGAGAGAAATAAAAAGAAAAAAATATATATTCCATTTTCCCTTCGTTACGGGAACAAGTACGGTAACCCAATTGATTATGAAACAAAGCTTTCCTGAAAAGAAAAAAAAGAAAAGAAAAACATGAAGACATAAACAATTAAGATAGTATAAATCATTTTGCATAATACATTCGCTGGATGTCGTTTGTCGTTTGTACTTTCTCTAGAGGTAGAGATATATAAGACAAGAAAATGAATAAATTATATAAGATTTACAACATTTATAATGGGAATATTTTTCACATAAGTTACTTTCCTTCTTCGCTCCACGCACTATATATTACACACACAAAAAAAACATTATTTGGGATACAGAGAGAGAGAGAGAGAGAGAGAGAGAGGGAGAGAAAGAGAGAGAGAGAAAGAGATAGATATGTGAAGAAAACAAAAATGATGTTAAAAAAGAATAAGCGGTAAAATCCACTTGACTGATTATGAAACAAAATTTTTCTGTAAAGGCGTAGAAAAGAGAAAGAAAAGCAAGGCAGACCAGAACAACAAAAGAGAAGATATATATCATTTTGCATAATGTATTGACTGGATATAATTCGCATATCCTTTCACAAAGAATAGACTAGAGTCCTCCTCCTCCTCCGCAATCCATGTATTATGCAAATAGTATATACAAAAACGGGAAAGGGAGAGGGGATTGAAAAAAATATATACCTGTCCTCTAAACAATTGAAACATAGAGAAGATTTATTGCCTGGTGAATAATATTCCTTACGAGAGGTATATTTCTTGCTACTGTTGCTTTTAAGGGATTGCATGCTCGGCGCTGTATTATAGAGAGGGGATTAATATGATTAACGAGACAGGGAAACAGAAAGGGATAAGAAAGTTTTATTATGATGAGCTTCATCCATTTTCTGCCGACTTGATATATTGCCGATTAAAGTCTCTAAAAATATAAAGAAAAGAATAATAATTATAACAAACATTGTTCTGTTTTGCACACGAACGAAATCAAATCAGTCATGTTCTTAGATGAAATCGGCATGCTTTTACAGAAAAAACAAAAACAAACATGTATTACTTTTTGAGTACCATGATGATAAATCATGTTACAAAATATCATGTGAACAAAAAAAAAAAAAAAAAAAAAAAAAAAAATCAGGCCCGGCAACCCAACTGGGTTAGACGGGAAGATCGGGTGCATTTTGCTATTGTTGCTTTATTAAAATTTCGACTAAAGGTTGTATTTCACTTCAGGAGACATCTCCGAGATTACTGCGACGGATCAGTCGCACCAGTCTCAAAGACGTCTCCGGAACTGGACTCACCGACAGATGTGAACGTGTTAGATTTTCCCGCCACTCAAGAGACGTAGCGGAGATTTAAACGTCTCCGAGATGTTTCAGACCCGTCTTAAACTAGTCTCAAATCTGTCTAGTAGGTGATTAGGGACAGAAAATTATAAAAATGAAATATGACAACGACATTAATTCATAACAGAGTCATCGGAGAATAACGTTTTTTGAAGCGGAGCTGATCCACTTCTTCGAACTATGGGCTACGTTTTATTATAATCCATGGCCTTGTCAGATTCATCTTGTATAGATGTGTTTTGATTTTATAATTTAAATCATAACAATTGTATATACGTGGTTTACGTATTCTCGGAACTTGCTTGAAAAGGTACGAATATATAAAATTTGAATACGCTATACCTTGGTTGCCGACAGATTAAAATATTATTTGACCCAGTTTATAGTTTGCCTTACTTTCGATATAATTATTTTGATTGCTTCAAAAGACGAGAATCGGTTGCATTATCAATCTCTTCGAAAGGTTTCAGCTCGTCGTCAGTTTCTCCGGGAAAAAAAAAGAAAAAAGGAAATGGGTTCCTTTTCCCAAAGGTTCGTTTGTCCGAACACGTAAATTTCTACCATAATGTATAGAAGCCCCTTCGACATAATGAATTTGAAAATTCTATTTTGGTTCATTCTTCTTAATCGACGGATTAAGAAAATGAAAGGAGTGAGAGGTATACAGTTAAAGTATTTTTGCGTGTAAAACAGTGTTTTCGGCCCGATAGAATTTAATAGCTAAAATATAAATAAAATTTATAACTTAATACTACAGAGATGATTTTAAGGATTTATAATAATAATAATAATAATAATAATAATTTGATTTTAAAAAAGTGCATCCAATACATGAATAAATCTGTCAAAAAGTGCAAATGTCGGTTCAATAAATATGTTTGATATGTTTGATTATTCTTTTGTAAAATAGTACAGTGCTTTGCGACCCAGCTATCCTAAAAAAAATCACTAATACATTAATCCCATTTCTGAACATAATGGCCCGAATTCACAAACGTGGTTTAGTTAGTCCATGGTCTAAATCAGGTGGTTTGTGAATACCAAAATTTAGACCATGGTCTAAATCCGTGGTTTAAACAATTGATTTAGACCATGGACTAACTAAACCACGTTTGTGAATTCGGGCCAAAATGGAAAAGTGGAAAATCACTCAAATTCTAGTCAGGTATTCGTATAATATACTAGTATAATATCAACTTACAAATTTATCCTCCATTATTTCCAACATTCATACTATCAAGCAGGCATTACAAAAAGATGTCATTCCGTATGCCAACATATACGTGTTATCCAATATCATAAGTAAATTTATATTGAAATATCCAATGTAAAGAAAATCATTATGATAAAAGGAAAATTTATAAAAAACTAAAGCTCCAACATGTCCAATACAAGTCTGGTGGTATTTATATCTCACTTGCCGTGAGACGGGCTTGAGACTAAGCACGAAGACTTGTCGCTGAGATATCTTGGAGACGTCTCGTGAGTCTCCGCGACGTCTCATGTGTCTCCACGACGTCTCATGAGTCTCGGGGAAAATCGAACATGTTTTATTATCTACAAAATTGTCTGTCTCCAAAACGTCTCAGAGACGTGATATCCACCTTCACCACTCGCATAGTGCTATAGCCGAGGGTTGTGCCATCCTTGCACTTACTTTTGAGAGCGTGGGCGTGTGAGAGAACATGTTAAACATATGGATGTTTTAGAGCACGTCCATTTGCTATGTTTTTTTTTTTTTTTTTTTTTCTACATGAAATATGGATTTGTACATGAAATTTGATCCATTTACACATGACATTTTAAGGTCAGTCATCAAACAGTCAATAGACCATGGCTCAAATTCGCTCAATTTGATGTCCATATCGACCGTTTCAGCATGAAAATGAAAACAAATATATCCAATGTTGAAATTAGAAGCATGTCGTATAGTCTATACAAATGCGTTCTTGTTGATTCATTTTTAGAGATCGCATCTTTGTCCCCGTGAAATGGTCTGTGGCATTGGATGTAATTATTGTGATATAAAATCAGCTAACATAATGTGATTTTAATTTTGCAGGATAATGAGGAAGAAAATGAAACAAAGAAATTTTATAAAAGACTTATAAGGACTACACACTTCCACAAAATAATAACAACAAGAAAACAGTACAGATTTCATGAGGGGAGGGGGACATTGAAATTTCAGATTTTTTGTGTTAAAAATTTTTCCAGCCTTCGGCCGACGAAGTACGTCATCACATATTAACCATATGGGTAGGTCAATGGGGTCGGTCGGTCAATTCCCCCCTTTTTTTGCTGGGGGGGGGGGCGGGCCCGTCGCCCACCCCCCACCCCCTGGATCCACGCCTGGACCAAGTGGCATTTTACTGTCAGAATAATTAACCGTTCATTCTATATTGTTTGTACTACATTGTAATTCATGCAAGTAATGATTAAATAACTTTAGTGGGTGTTTCATTATTTTGATTGTACCAAAATACAATAATCATGAAGAATACGATGCAAGTGATAATTGTATCTCTTTACTAGGTATCTCATTATTTTCATTGTATTAAAATATAATATAAAGAGGTTAATGCAAGTGATAATTGTATAACTTTAGTGGGTGTTTCATTATGTTAATTGTATCAAATTACAATATGAAAAATATAATGCTTTGATAACTATATCTCTTTAATGCAGTAGATGTCTTATTATTTTGTATCGAAATACAATAAAAAGGTTATGATGGAGAAAATCTGTTATTTGAATCTTAATCCGCTTCTTGGAATTTTACAATTATCTGCTAAAATTGGATTCTCTGCTAAAATATTCCTTAAGGCAATTTCTCTTTCATTTTAATTTCTGAATAAACTATTTAGAATATAGTTAACACACAATAAAAAAAAGCTATTCGCTCCAATTAGAATGGTTGAATTGTTAAATTATGATTGTTATTCGTAACTTATTTTAGTCAACAATAAATGGGAGGACTGAAGAAAGATTGTTAATGAGTTTCTTAATCCGCCTCTTCGGATTTGCAGTATCTTCTAAAATTGAATTCTTTGTAACCGTTTCATGCAAATTCATTCATCTAAAATGAAATACATGTATTCATATTTTTTTTTTTTTATAAGTTTTCAAAATTGTCAAGCAGACTTGAAAGCAATCTTCTCAATTTTCTTTTTATTAATGCTTGTCATTGTCAACTATTTCTTGAAGTGGACCCTGAATACAATTGGGAAACCTTTGGTTGTAAGTGAATATAGTTATGGCACACGTTTGAAAAAGTAAGAAAAGAGGATTTGAGGAATATTTTGGTACGTGCATATGAATATATTAATCCTCCCTATCTTAAAAATTACATCTTCCTAATTCAAGACAGAAATTAATAAAAGAGAGATGGTCAAAACAAAAATCTGAGCTGAAGTATAAGAAAAAAATTAAAAGAAGAAGGGGGCAAATCAAAAACAAATTGGATACTCATTGGTTCAGGTTGAGCTTTGGATGACACTCTTCAATCTGTGTTGGAGCCGAAGATTGGTGCTTTTTACTGCTTGCTATAATGCCAACCGGGGTTGATGCCCCCATACAACCATAATATGTATGCTTGTTCCGGATTCTTAGAGATACCCCCTACACTGTTAAAAAAAAAATACAGAAAAAATACAGCAAAGTGATGTCAGCAGAGTCGCCATACAAAAATGTAATTTAAAATACAGTTTTGCTGTAAATTTCTCCCTTAGGAATTGATGAAAGAGAAGGAAAAATATCATTAGAGTTCATAGCATACGTATTTGGTTAAAACGGAACAAATGTGTTACTCCTGATGTATATTTTGTATTTCTCACGTAATTATTTGTAGGAGAAACTTACAAAACTGTTTTTGTTTTTTTAATTAAATTTTTTATGGCGACTCTGCTGACAACAGATTTGCTGTAAAAATACATATATTTTTTACAGTGTATTTGGAGGGGAAGCCGTGTCAAAATTACCCCCCCCCCCCTTGCCCCACCTTTTCAGGCTTTTTGAGGGGGCATATCAATTCTAGTTGTAAACTTAAGGGGAAGAGGGCGCTATCACTCTACGCAAAAGCGAACGCGGCCATAGACTTTTTGTATTTTGCACAGTTTTTTCACTTTGTTTTCTTGATTATGGCAGCAACTATCTTTTCAAAGAAATAATCAACTTGAATAAGTACGCTAAGAGTTCCGAATTTCAAAAATAGGAATAACTTATTGCAAAGGGGAAAAAAAAGTCCTGTCACTTGTGTCAATTCGAAATCCTATAGTAAGATCAAATTCCTGTACAATATGGCCAATTTTGCTCTCAAAATAGCTCACACGCTGCATAGTCATCTTCCTCGATTACGCATAATTATATTACACCTTAGTGATCAAGCAGTTTTTAAAAAAGCTTGAATTCTCAGCTTTCCAAATATGGTACATTCATCTCGATTGGTTAAAAAAAAGTCCTGTCACATTGAACATTATCACAAACGAATCTTTACTCGATGGGTCAATATTTCCGCATATCACATGCATATCGAATGTGGACGGCGTCTTCACAAGATGTGACAAGATCACTATTTATATCAATAATCGTTAGGAACATCAATCTATGTGAAATAAAGATTCTGATTACAACTTTAGCACAATGGTGTTATAGGCTTGCCAAAATGTCTTTTCCCCCAATCTGGTCTGAAGCATCTACCTACGAAACTATGATAAAAGTTCAATTATTTATTTCATGTCCAGGACTAATTTCCGTCGAACGGATCGACTGACAATTCCATTTTACCGACAGGGAAGTTTTCTTAGGCGAGTTTTTGTGCGCTAAGTAATAATTGCATGCAGTTGTCAATCGGTCGCTTCCCGCCGTTAGCGCGGTTTTGTTTTTCAGCTGCGTGCATTTCCACTAAACTCATGAATGTAATGTTGCGTTTCCCCTCCTCAATAAATGGACGCGTCTTTATGTAAGATTTAATGTCATACGTTAGATTTACATTTCACGTGGAGTAGAATTGATATGGAGCCTATGTGCGCAAGCGTATTAAAAAAAAACAAACAACAAAATTCGTGGGAATTGGCATTTAGCAAGCAGGAATGGCTTCCTCCAAGGATCTTCGATCTAAATCAATAATCATTTCAACTGCTGAATTCGCTTTTCTGAATTAGCTCAGTAATCGTCAACAATCAGCTAGAATATGCCCAAGTATCTTCAACAAATAACCGTACGTGACCACTTAAAATCGCCCTTACCTCACAATACTTTCACTAAAAGGGTCGAGTTGACCAATCTACATAAAAAGTCAAAAATCTGTAGTTGTCATGATGAAAGAGTGTACAGGGCAAATTCCCCCCCCCCCCCGCCCTCCCCCGGGCTATATCACGTAGCAACTTCAATATGCTGCATGGGTCTGCTCACAAAGTGAAAGTTAATGTGCCAGGCATTCGTAGTTAAATCATGAGCCCCTTCTTCTTCTTCTTCTTCTTTTTTTTTTTTTTTTTTTTTTTACGCATGGGGGGCGTTTCACGAAACCATGGACAAGTTAGTCATATCTTTATCCACCAACAACGTAGTTAGCTCCAATCTTACTAAGTCGGTTCACAAAGCTCTTCCAAGCTCGACAATTTGTAATATCGATATTATCGGAGATGATGTCATCGAGCAATAGCCTTAATCACGGTTTCGTTGATATTTAGACATTGTGGTTTAGCAAAATTTTTCAATATTATCGAAATTGAAGTGATAAAATCGGTCAATAACAGTATGAAAGCTCATAGAATGATGTATAATTTATATAATATGAATTAAAACGCACAATGTTTCTTACTGCATATATTTACAAGGTGTCAATCATGAAATTAATAAGACCACGTCAGAACATGAGATGGGTACCCCCCGGATGCGCTAATTTCATAGTTTCGTAAATCAGACTATAAAAAAGTACGCTAGCTGAAAATGGAGCTAGATTGAGGTTTTTTCCTAAATTTTCTGTTTGCTCCACAAAAGAAATTAATAGTGCATTGTAATTTAAAAAGAAATCTATTCAAAATTATTAATTTTGGGACTAATAGATCGATTTTAACTACCAACGTAGTCTCTGCGGGTCTCTTTATTTAGCTTTATGGTAAGCTGAATAATGCTTTTGCAATTTATTCAATATTATTCTTGATTGGATATATTACGAGATATTTTATTTATTGGATATAAAAATCACTTAATTGTTAAAAACCATTTATTTTCTAGATATTAGACCAAAATCCTGAGGTTGCCACATTTTGTATGAACAAAAATGAGAAAATCGAGATTGTCGCGGCAAATGCAATTCGCCAAACCGATCGCTTGCCATAAATTGCGTTTGATTGACGTATCAGCGCTCTCCAAAAGATATGACAGGTCCGGAGCTGTCATAAGTATTTAGTCAGCTTGTTGTCACGATCTTGTCAGAGAGGGCGCTTCGTGGAACCCGCCAGAGTGGGTAGATAGAGAGAGTGGCGTCACGCGTATCCAAAAACTAGGTCAATTTTTCATGGATCCAAAGTGAATTTTTTTCCCCAATCATGCATGTAGTATAATCACAGAAATAGTTCCACTCAGCTTGACCTTGACTGCGCGTAACTAGTTTTGGTACGCGTGTCGCCACTCTCTCTATCTACCCACTCTGGAACCCGCTTGTGGACAAGTTGTTC
This sequence comes from Paracentrotus lividus, assembly GCA_940671915.1. Classification (NCBI taxonomy): domain Eukaryota; kingdom Metazoa; phylum Echinodermata; class Echinoidea; order Camarodonta; family Echinidae; genus Paracentrotus; species Paracentrotus lividus. Next base: position 3,117,576 of record CALNVZ010000649.1, on the reverse strand, counting down.
ACTATCTCCGATTTAGTCAAGAAGTTAGACCTATGACGGTTTCGTGAAACGCCCCCCAGATTCCTTCACGACGATAAAAAGGGGGAAAAGGAAGAAAAAAAGGAGAATGTTTTTCATATACAAATACCGGTAGGCCTCTATCGGTAATTGAAAGACTCAATATTTTTTATTTGGAAAACGTGTGCAACCAGCGAGACTGAGTGATTGTAATTGATGAATTAGAACTTCACAGCTTAGTTTTGGAATCATGGCACGTAAGAAGGTAAAAAAAAAGATAGATCAAAAGAAAGCATATAAAACTCATCCATTTGTTTATTATTTATCATGGATATGGATAGAACGCTGTGAAGATTTATGTCATTGCGTTTGTTGTAGTCCCGTGCGTTGTTAATTGCGTATGTAAAACGACAGAAGGCAGTCGAAACTATTTCTTGTCCGAAAGGAATGACTTCTGTCAGTCATTTGGTCCAATTCATAATGATGTTGATTGAAAATAACTTTCTAACAATATCATATAGATGTTACTGAATTTCCAGCATAGAATGAGACTAAAAATGTTGAATGAAATCAGTAGATCTAACTTTACAGAAGAAAAACTAGAATAAATAAAATAGATTTCTAACATTAGATCTAAATGTTAGAGTCTATATTATTTTAAGTTTTTAATGTCAAAGCTTTTATACTTTAAGATCTCTCTGAGACTCTCTTGCCGTCTTGAATCTGGACTTTTTTTTCTTCTAACATTAAACACATTGGATTCATAAATGGAGGCTATTGTGTGATCAGAGATGCCAAGTTTAAAAAAAAATTTGCGTGAGATTTTCGTGACTCGGCGTCTATCATTCGCATCGTGTGTTGAAAGCATCTGCGCGCAGTAGTAATTTGTAGTGCACAAGGGTTTTGAGGCTCCAAAATAGTAAAAATCTGTAAAAAATTCTACATTTTTTGCCTGTGTGAGAAAGTGGGTGAGATGGGAGAAAGGTCCAAATGCGTGAATCTCGCACAGAATGCGTGAGACTTGTTAGCTCTGTGTAATTATGTCATGATATGTTGCTATATTGATTTTGAGCTTGATTTGGCATATGCGTTATTGTTATTATTGTTATTATTTTAGATATACTGGGTAGGAGTTACGACATATTTATTTTTAAAAAGGTTTGGAGCAAAATAAAGCGCGAGTACAAGGATTGTAACTTTAAATCATACCATGGATGAGTGTAAACAACCAACATAAAACACTCAGGGCTACATGTAGATTCAAGCACGATAGAATTGTTATTGTTCTTAGGCCCTTGAATGAACTTTAAATGACTAATTATTCCTCTTTAACCTACAAGTAAATCTAAGAGGGCAGCCCAAAGGAAGCAAAACCTTGCCGAGAATGACTATGGGAAAGCTCCACATACTTTCGTCTTCAACAGGGGTAAAGTGGGAAGAATGGCCTGCAGCTTATGCTTGATACGAGACAAGTGATGGAGCCCTACACCGCATCAAGTTGAGGGTAAGTGAACCGGGGATACGACATTTGCCCCGAGGACGATATCCCAAGTCTTATTTCGTCTAAGATGTAGGGTTAGGGTTGGATTTATGGTCGGGAAAAGTGTTAAATCAAGGGTTGAAGTTAGTCATTTGATTATCATATGGAATTTCCAGCAGAGCAAATGTCTTGGAATAGGGTTGCAATTGGGGTTTTTATGTTTGGTTTATGGTAGGATATATTGTTATGTCCAGGATTGATGATAGTTACTTGATTAGTGTACAGAACTATGAATAGAAACTGTGATGTTATTTTGCTGATGCCTTACACTGGTACGTACCTATATTATATATATATATATATAATATTATATATATATATATTTTTTTTTTTTTTTTTGGTCTTGTGTATTCTTACAGGCACGGAGAAGAACATCCTGAAAGATTTTGTTGGAAGTAGCGGAACCTCTTGGGGTTTCACACTTTCTATTCTTACACAAAGACAGATCTGCAATACACATGGTAAGTTGAATTTGAGTTCTGGAGATGTTGTGAAAACTTGTTTACTGGTTCGAATCCCAGTGTAGACCTCCACTCTTATAACATGTTTTGCCTATTGCAGGTATGTTTATTGCTCGTAATTGTGAAAGACACTAGTAATTTCCATCTTATTAAGATAGTAAATGAGTTTCTATGTTTTTAGATATTAGTGATTATCTATCAAAGCTCCATGTACATGTTTTGCCAGTGCAGATATCAATTATAATGGTAAGAGAATGAAGGTTTTAGGGATGAAATTTCAAGTGTTCCTTCTATAGCCAGGTACTTTGTGCTTGATGAAGATATTGATAATAATGATAATCATTTACTGGTACTTCTATTACAGAGAATAATGAGGCTGCCGAGAGGGCCCACCTTGACCTTCAAAGTGCACAAGGTAAGAAAAAACCCTGTCACACCATTGAAATCGACTCCAAACTGACCACTAGCTTGCCATTCCTGGTAATGTAATATTTTGCTTGGTTTAGTGTCGGTTTCAGGGTCAGTTTCACTGGAGTGACTTGGCTATCAGAGTTTCTGTAAAAAATAAAGAACATGTTATACCTGTAATAGCATCTGTTAGCCTATTTTAACCAATTAATAAATTATATGCAGGCATGCACTTTGTTTCAATACCTTTTTTACATGTTTAACCCTTTTACTTCATTTTATGCTTTGTTGGCTTTTGATATTAAAACTTTATTTAATGCATGAAAGAAGGTAGATGTTATATAGCCTTGTGAGATACGTTTTTTTCTAATGAAAAGGAAAACAATGAAAGAACACAAAAGGATTTTTTTTCTGAAATTTAATTTTGGCACATGTTGCAAACTGGTCACATATTGTAATGCTTAAAAATTTCTCATAATAATGGAAATTTCTTCCTCCAAAATGAAAATATTTCAATAACATCCAAAGATGGCAAACAAATGTCATCTACTAAATGATATCTGAAAACACTTGTATCGTTTGCAATGTTTTTAGATGAATGATATTGTACTTGTTTAGCAACTGATCTACAGAAGTCATTGAACTTTGAAAAAAATCTTTAAAACTTTGAGTGAGCAAGCAATTTTTGTCTTCATACTATAGTATTGTCTGCAAAGGATGTTCCTTCGTCGCTACGGAAACCTAGCATGTATGCATCTCAGTTTCTTCATCATCCCCTCCTCATACTCAACAAATTCAACGGGAATGAACTGCCGCTTCAAGCTCATGACCACTATGTTTCCAGAATATGTTCCCGTCAATCAACGTCAATAAGGTCGGTTAGTCCTCTTTCCTAAGGTCAAAGTTGAAATTGTCTTATCGGATCAAAACCACTTTTACATACCAGTGCCCTCTTACATAAAGACTTACGATAGATAAAAAGTTACGATCGATTTCATTCTCAAAGCCTCATCATGGACAGGATGCCTCAAAGTTTATGACCTCAATTCTAACCCTAGCACTTACCCTAATCTTAATCATATCCTGATATGAGGCTATCGAGATCAAATGAATCATAATTTGTTTTATTGATTGTAAGGTATTTATGTTACAGGGCATATAATTGATTACTTTGTCACCATGTACTTGCTGAAACATGAATTCAATTTCCTCATGTACTGCCATTATCTGCTGTGTTACTTGATTACGTGACATTTGCTCAAACAGCAATACAATTTCTTAAAAATAAAGAAACACAAACAAAAGTTAAAAATCACTTATTATGAATGTACTACAACTTACATGTAGACCCAAACTTAGCATGATTCAAGCTTTATTAACCCGTTTTCTACTTAGCCTGCATATATGTGGGATGGAAAAATAGAGAACATCTCCCTTCTCAATGGATTATTTCACTCATCAATCATGGACATATTAAAAACCATGTATAATTCAAATCATTATACTAGATGTACATGTATATTAACAAGTATCTTTGTTTCAGCTTTTAAATAATTTGTAGCGACCATGCTTGAACCACGATAGGTTTTTAAAAAAACATGATATTATTCAACGGGTTAAGGGATTTAGAACATAAAGGTCTAATAATGTAAACAATTTTGTTTTTGCATCTTTACTTGTTTTAAGCACTATCATGGCACTGAAAAATTTACAGATTTTTTGAATGGATTTTTTATGTGCTCTTTTATATTCATTTTCAGGTCCATCTGAATAACATAAGAAGGTGTGTCCTGCTCAACTACAATGCAGAAACTAAGCTTATAGAGTTCAGACACTAGTAAGTATAATCTGTTTGCCACCAAGGTTGGTAAATTGCCATTTGGTCTAAACTCACTTTGACTGTTTGGCTTTCTTCACACATGGTATAATTCCATTTCGTCCACAAGCGGTTGTGTAAATACCATTTGGTCTACTGTCCATTCCGTCTAATGTCCACCTGCTCCAACACTGCCTAGTCAATTCATGTAACAAACTTGTAATAATCAAATTCTCATTTGGGAAATAGTATGAAAATACAATTAGACAAATTGCTATTACAAGAATTGGCAATTTGACCAAGTGAGAATTGATGATAATAATAATAATAATCATTTTATATACTGCAAAATTGCAAATTGCCTCTAAGCAGTTAGAGAAAAGAAATAAGAACTGAAAAAGAAATAATTTGTACTACAAATTTGTTTCAAAATTAATATCACAAATTCCAACTAGTCTGGAATCTTCACCAGATCATGATGTAACTAGAACTGCAATCTTGACATGAACGATGTGCGTGCATTGACGCCTTGACTAAAAGATTTCAATGTTATGTAAATGTAAGCATATATTTTGAAATATATTGGGAAACGGAAGTAAGCTTTACATTATATACAAGATCTGTGTGTTAAACGAATACGCTTTGTGTACTACAGTGCAATTTGAAAACTTCGCTTTCCATATCATTCGGCGTGCACATGGCGCTGTCAAATTTGCAATTATTAGCAAGCGGCTACAGTGCCTACTACGAAAAACTTGATTTACTCAAAATTTTCAATGACAACCTATACTTTTATGGTATCAATGGAAAGGGTAATTTCATTG
>CALNVZ010000649.1:3075254-3112505 GCA_940671915.1 Paracentrotus lividus | reverse complement strand
CCTCCTCAAATAATGGACGCGTCTTTATGTTAAGATTTAATGTCATACGTTAGATTTACATTTCACGTGGAGTAGAATTGATATGGAGCCTATGTGCGCAAGCGTATTAAAAAAAAAAACAACAACAAAATTCGTGGGAATTGGCATTTAGCAAGCAGGAATGGCTTCCTCCAAGGATCTTCGATCTAAATCAATAATCATTTCAACTGCTGAATTCGCTTTTCTGAATTAGCTCAGTAATCGTCAACAATCAGCTAGAATATGCCCAAGTATCTTCAACAAATAACCGTACGTGACCACTTAAAATCGCCCTTACCTCACAATACTTTCACTAAAAGGGTCGAGTTTGACCAATCTACATAAAAAGTCCAAAATCTGTAGTTGTCATGATGAAAGAGTGTACAGGGCAAATTCCCCCCCCCCCCCGCCCTCCCCCGGGCTATATCACGTAGCAACTTCAATATGCTGCATGGGTCTGCTCACAAAGTGAAAGTTAATGTGCCAGGCATTCGTAGTTAAATCATGAGCCCCTTTCTTCTTCTTCTTCTTTTTTTTTTTTTTTTTTTTTTTAACGACATGGGGGGCGTTTCACGAAACCATGGACAAGTTAGTCATATCTTTATCCACCAACTACGTAGTTAGCTCCAATCTTACTAAGTCGGTTACACAAAGCTCTTCCAAGCTCGACAATTTGTAATATCGATATTATCGGAGATGATGTCATCGAGCAATAGCTTAATCACGGTTTCGTTGATATTTAGACATTGTGGTTTAGCAAATTTTTCAATATTATCGAAATTGAAGTGATAAAATCGGTCAATAACAGTATGAAAGCTCATAGAATGATGTATAATTTATATAATATGAATTAAAACGCACAATGTTTCTTACTGCATATATTTACAAGGTGTCAATCATGAAATTAATAAGACCACGTCAGAACATGAGATGGGTACCCCCGGATGCGCTAATTTCATAGTTTCGTAAATCAGACTATAAAAAAGTACGCTAGCTGAAAATGGAGCTAGATTGAGGTTTTTTCCTAAATTTTCTGTTTGCTCACAAAAGAAATTAATAGTGCATTGTAATTTAAAAAGAAATCTATTCAAAATTATTAATTTTGGACTAATAGATCGATTTTAACTACCAACGTAGTCTCTGCGGGTCTCTTTATTTAGCTTTATGGTAAGCTGAATAATGCTTTGCAATTTATTCAATATTATTTCTTGATTGGATATATTACGAGATATTATTTATTTATTGGATATAAAAATCATTAATTGTTAACAACCATTTATTTTCTAGATATTAGACCAAAATCCTGAGGTTGCCACATTTTGTATGAACAAAAATGAGAAAAATCGAGATTGTCGCGGCAAATGCAATTCGCCCAAACCGATCGCTTGCCATAAATTGCGTTTGATTGACGTATCAGGCGCTTACTCCAAAAGATATGACAGGTCCGGAGCTGTCATAAGTATTTAGTCAGCTTGTTGTCCACGATCTTGTCAGAGAGGGCGCTTCGTGGAACCCGCCAGAGTGGGTAGATAGAGAGAGTGGCGTCACGCGTATCCAAAAACTAGGTCAATTTTTCATGGATCCAAAGTGGAACTTTTTTTCCCAATCATGCATGTAGTATAATCACAGAAATAGTTCCACTCAGCTTGACCTTGACTGCGCGTAACTAGTTTTGGGTACGCGTGTCGCCACTCTCTCTATCTACCCACTCTGGAACCCGCTTGTGGACAAGTTGTTCACTATCTCCGATTTAGTCAAGAAGTTAGACCTATGACGGTTTCGTGAAACGCCCCCCAGATTCCTTCACGACGATAAAAAGGGGGAAAAGGAAGAAAAAAAGGAGAATGTTTTTCATATACAAATACCGGTAGGCCCTCTATCGGTAATTGAAAGACATCAATATTTTTTATTTGGAAAAACGTGTGCAACCAGCGAGACTGAGTGATTGTAATTGATGAATTAGAACTTCACAGCCTTAGTTTTGGAGATCATGGCACGTAAGAAGGTAAAAAAAAAGATAGATCAAAAGAAAGCATATAAAACTCATCACATTTGTTTTATTATTTATCATGGATATGGATAGAACGCTGTGAAGATTTATGTCATTGCGTTTGTTGTAGTCCCGTGCGTTGTTAATTGCGTATGTAAAACGACAGAAGGCAGTCGAAACTATTTCTTGTCCGAAAAGGAATGACTTCTGTCAGTCATTTGGTCCAATTCATATGATGTTGATTGAAATATAACTTTCTATACAATATCATATAGATGTTACTGAATTTCCAGCATAGAATGAGACTAAAATGTTGAATGAAATCAGTAGATCTAACTTTACAGAAGAAAAAACTAGAATAAATAATAAATAGATTCTAACATTAGATCTAAATGTTAGAGTCTATATTATTTTAGTTTTTAATGTCAAAGCTTTTATACTTTAGAATCTCTCTGAGACTCTCTTGCCGTCTTGAATCTGGACTTTTTTTTTCTTCTAACATTACAACATTGGATTCATAAATGGAGGCTATTGTGTGATCAGAGATGCCAAGTTTAAAAAAAAATTTGCGTGAGATTTTCGTGACTCGGCGTCTATCATTCGCATCGTGTTTGAAAGCAGTCTGCGCGCAGTAGTAATTTGTAGTGCACAAAGGGTTTTGAGGCTCCAAAATAGTAAAAATCTGTAAAAAATTCTACATTTTTTTGCCTGTGTGAGAAAGTGGGTGAGATGGTGAGAAAGGTCCCAAATGCGTGAATCTCGCACAGAATGCGTGAGACTTGTTAGCTCTGTGTAATTATGTCATGATATGTTGCTATATTGATTTTGAGCTTGATTTGGCATATGCGTTATTGTTATTATTGTTATTATTTTAGATATACTGGGTAGGAGTTACGACATATTTATTTTTAAAAAGGTTTGGAGCAAAATAAAGCGCGAGTACAAGGATTGTAACTTTAAATCATACCATGGATGAGTGTAAACAACCAACATAAAACACTCAAGGCTACATGTAGATTCAAGCACGATAGAATTGTTATTGTTCTTAGGCCCTTGAATGAACTTTAAATGACTAATTATTCCCTCTTTAACCTACAGAGTAAATCTAAGAAGGCAGCCCAAAGGAAGCAAAACCTTGCCGAGAATGACTATGGGAAAGCTCCACATACTTTCGTCTTCAACAGGGGTAAAGTGGGGAAGAATGGCCTGCAGCTTATGCTTGATACGAGACAAGTGATGGAGCCCTACACCGCATCAAGTCTGAGGGTAAGTGAACCGGGGATACGACATTTGCCCCGAGGACGATATCCCAAGTCTTTATTTCGTCTAAGATGTAGGGTTAGGGTTGGATTTATGGTCGGGAAAAGTGTTAAATCAAGGGTTGAAGTTAGTCATTTGATTATCATATGGAATTTCCAGCAGAGCAAATGTCTTGGAATAGGGTTGCAATTGGGTTTTTATGTTTGGTTTATGGTAGGATATATTGTTATGTCCAGGATTGATGATAGTTACTTGATTAGTGTACAGAACTATGATAGAACTGTGATGTTATTTTGCTGATGCCTTACACTGGTACGTACCTATATATATATATATATATATATATATATATATATATATATTTTTTTTTTTTTTTTTGGTCTTGTGTATTCTTACAGGCACGGAAGAAGAACACCCTGAAAGATTTTGTTGGAGTAGCGGGACCTCTTGGGGTTTCACACTTTCTATCTTACACAAAGACAGATTCTGCAATACACATGGTAAGTTGAATTTGAGTTCTGGAGATGTTGTGAAAACTTGTTTACTGGTTCGAATCCCAGTGTAGACCTCCACTCTTTATACACATGTTTTGCCTATTGCAGGTATGTTTATTGCTCGTAATTGTGAAAGACACTAGTATTTTCCATCTTATTAAGATAGTAAATGAGTTTCTATGTTTTTAGATATTAGTGATTATCTATCAAGAGCTCCATGTACATGTTTTTGCCAGTGCAGATATCAATTATAATGGGTAAAGAGAATGAAGGTTTTAGGGATGAAATTTCAAGTGTTCCTTCTATAGCCAGGTACTTTGTGCTTGATGAAGATATTGATAATAATGATAATCATTTACTGGTACTTCTATTACAGAGAATAATGAGGCTGCCGAGAGGGCCCACCTTGACCTTCAAAGTGCACAAGGTAAGAAAAAACCCTGTCACACCATTGAAATCGACTCCAAACTGACCACTAGCTTGCCATTCCTGGTAATGTAATATTTTGCTTGGTTTAGTGTCGGTTTCAGGGTCAGTTTCACTGGAGTGACTTGGCTATCAGAGTTTCTGTAAAAAATAAAGAACATGTTATACCTGTAATAGCATCTGTTAGCCTATTTTTAACCAATTAATAAATTATATGCAGGCATGCACTTTGTTTCAATACCTTTTTTACATGTTTAACCCTTTTTACTTCATTTTATGCTTTGTTGGCTTTTGATATTAAAACTTTATATTTAATCATGAAATGAAGGTAGATGTTATTAGCCTTGTGAGATACGTTTTTTTCTAATGAAAAGGAAAACAATGAAAGAACACAAAAGGATTTTTTTTCTGAAATTTAATTTATGGCACATGTTTGCAAACTGGGTCACATATTGTAATGCTTAAAAATTTCTCATAATAATGGAAATTTCTTCCTCCAAAATGAAATATTTCAATTAACATCCAAAGATGGCAAACAAATGTCATCTACTAAATGATATCTGAAAACACTTGTATCGTTTGCAATGTTTTTAGATGAATGATATTGTACTTGTTTTAGCAACTGATCTACAGAAGTCATTGGAACTTTGAAAAAAATCTTTAAAACTTTGAGTGAGCAAGCAATTTTGTCTTCATACTATAGTATTGTCTGGCAAAGGATGTTCTTTCGTCGCTACGGAAACCTAGCATGTATGCATCTCAGTTTCTTCATCATCCCCTCCTCATACTCAACAACTTCAACGGGAATGAACTGCGCTTCAAGCTCATGACCACTATGTTCCAGAATATGTTCCCGTCAATCAACGTCAATAAGGTCGGTTAGTCCTCTTTCCTAAGGTCAAAGTTGAAATTGTCTTATCGGATCAAAACCACTTTTACAATACCAGTGCCCTCTTACATAAAGACTTACGATAGATAAAAAGTTACGATCGATTTCATCTCAATAGCCTCATCATGGACAGGATGCCTCAAAGTTTATGACCTCAATTCTAACCCTAGCACTTACCCTAATCTTAATCATATCCTGATATGAGGCTATCGAGATCAAATGAATCATAATTTGTTTTATTGATTGTAAGTATTTATGTTACAGGGCATATAATTGATTACTTGTCACCATGTACTTGCTGAAACATGAATTCAATTTCCTCATGTACTGCCATTATCTGCTGTGTTACTTTGATTACGTGACATTTGCTCAAACAGCAATACAATTTCTTAAAAATAAAGAAACACAAACAAAAGTTTAAAAATCACTTATTATGAATGTACTACAAACTGTACATGTAGACCCAAACTTAGCATGATTCAAGCTTTATTAACCCGTTTTCTACTTAGCCTGCATATATGTGGGATGGAAAAATAGAGAACATCTCCCTTCTCAATGGATTATTTCACTCATCATCATGGACATATTAAAAACCATGTATAATTCAAATCATTATACTAGATGTACATGTATATTAACAAGTATCTTTGTTTCAGCTTTTAAATAATTTGTAGCGACCATGCTTGAACCACGATAGGTTTTGTAAAAAAAACATGATATTATTCAACGGGTTAAGGGATTTAGAACATAAAGTCTAATAATGTAAACAATTTTGTTTTTGCATCTTTACTTGTTTTAATGCACTATCATGGCACTGAAAAATTTACAGATTTCTTTGAATGGATTTTTTATGTGCTCTTTTATATTCATTTTCAGGTCCATCTGAATAACATAAGAAGGTGTGTCCTGCTCAACTACAATGCAGAAACTAAGCTTATAGAGTTCAGACACTAGTAAGTATAATCTGTTTGGCCACCAAGGTTGGTAAATTGCCATTTGGTCTAAACTCACTTTGACTGTTTGGCTTTCTTCACACATGGTATAATTCCATTTCGTCCACAAGCGGTTTGTGTAAATACCATTTGGTCTACTGTCCATTCCGTCTAATGTCCACCTGCTCCAACACTGCCTAGTCAATTCATGTAACAAACTTGTAATAGATCAAATTCTCATTTGGGAAATAGATGAAAATACAATTAGACAAATTGGCTATTACAAGAATTGGCAATTTGACCAAGTGAGAATTGATGATAATAATAATAATAATCATTTTATATACTGCAAAATTGCAAATTGCCTCTAAGCAGTTGAGAGAAAAGAAATAAGAACTGAAAAAGAAATAATTTGTACTACAAATTGTTTCAAAATTAATATCACAAATTCCAACTAGTCTGGAATCTTCACCAGATCATGATGTAACTAGAACTGCAATCGTTGACATGAACGATGTGCGTGCATTGACGCCTTGACTAAAAGATTTCAATGATTATGTAAATGTAAGCATATATTTTGAAATATATTGGGAAACGGAAGTAAGCTTTACATTATATACAAGATCTGTGTGTTAAACGAATACGCTTTGTGTACTACAGTGCAATTTTGAAAACTTCGCTTTCCATATCATTCGGCGTGCACATGGCTCTGTCAAATTTGCAATTATTAGGCAAGCGGCTACAGTGCCTACTACGAAAACTTGATTTACTCAAAATTTTCAATGACAACCTATACTTTATATGGTATCAATGGAAAGGTAATTTCATTGCGGTCATTGTCATGTCACTTTTATATGCAAAGATTGAACGACAATGACGTAATGCCTTGTTACGTAATGCATTGTAAATTTGCTATTTTTCGTCCATAACTGTTTGATGACGTCATCAAATTTTACAAAAATTGACAGAAAGTTGTGAAATGTATTGATACATATGCCTCCAAAGTTTTGAGTCCCTAGACTGAATATTTGCGATTTTAGGGGAAGTTGAACTTGATTTTCTGGTATCTATAATTTTTTACATTCTGCAACATTTTTGAGCAATTTGGTCAATGAATCAATGTATTTTTCTTTACATTGCTGGAAAGGACATAGTCTGAAGTACCTAAGTCCGAAAAAAGGTACGGTTTTAACAAAGCACAACGCAGATGCAGCCTCTTGGATTTTAGCAAAATTTCGAAACTTTAGAGGGCGCTATTTGCATTTTGCATATTTACTGGAGCGTGAAACATGTGGAGAGTGTGCATATTTACTAGAATAACATGCCCTGAAAATTTGAAGCAAAATGGAATTGATTTTAAAAAGTTATAGCTTTTTTGTGTGTTTTTAGTCACAATTTTTTAGTTCATAACGGAGTTGAATTTTCAAATTGGATAAAAATATGAAGATGGTTTTAAAATAAAAAGTTGTTGGATGCATATGAAAGGACAATTCATGGACTATATAATGCATTTTGTTAGAAATCTGTAGCATCTATAATGACGTAGATACGGAGGATGGAAGAATGGCCTTCATATGGCCCAAAATCGACAAAATGGCCGATGGACGGTCACGGATGAGTGATTTTGGAAATTGAAATGTCAGGGGATCAATAATGGATCATGGGTGACATGTCTACGAAGTTTGAACGAATTTGGACGAGTAGTTGGACCTGGACAGGGATAACAAGGATCATGTGTTAAGTGAATGGGTTTTTGTGGAAGAAGAAGAAGAAGACGGAAAAGGAATATGGAACGATAACATAGCATTGTCGCTGGAGCGTCAATGCAATAAGGAATTAGACCAAGGGGTATATATTCTACCAATACAGTTATTCTGCACACCCTGAATCAGTTATATCGCGAGGAAGGACCCGTGGGTCACCATGATTTAGTTTGCTTTTTGCTTCCCAGGCACAGGTGATGCCAAAACAAATAATAATGATAATTAAAATGATATATTTATCCTAGCTCATACATTAGTACTAGTGTATCACGTTTATTGTGTGATTCATAAAAAGCACTTTTTATTTTTCTTGATCACAGTTCCATCAAAGCAGTTCCCATGGGGATGAGTCGGAGCACCAAGAAGCTTCTCCAGACCAAAGTGCCTAATCTCGGACGGTATCAAGACGTCAGTGATTTCTTCCTCAAGTACGTATAACTGGCCTCTCCTCATATAATTATTACTCTTGTATATCCCTAAATAGCAGCTTTTAATCTTGGCTCCGAACATCGACCTACTATGAGTGCAGAGATGCCAACCATATATGGATCTTTAGGCTTGTGAAGGAAAGATGGTCATGGCACATGCCCAAAGTCTCCACCTCTCATTGCCTTCCAAATTGTACTACGGCAGTTGGGGATATTTCCCAAATTCTGTGTAGTAATGAAAACAGCAAGGTGAGATGGAGACTTGGATTGGCAAAAAAAGATGTCACTCACAGAGATGTCAACCCTACAAAAGAATACTAACATAACCAAAATATTTGAAACAGCTTAAACAAATGACTTCTCATGAAAGCAAGCTTGTTCTGTCTATTGCTTCGTTCATTATTCATTTACATGATTTTCTGTTTCCTTAGCACTGGTCAGTTGTCCGAGAGTGAGGCTGAGATGGACGGAGAGCATAACGAGGTGACCCTTCCTCAGAGGTTAGCCAGCCGGGGCAACCTGGACAACCAGAAGAGCGCCATCAGGCTGGTTGAGGTGAGATATCTTACAGTATTTTGAACTCTTTATTATTTTCCTCTCAAATTGCACTTCTGTGCCACATTGAATTTCAGCATGTTTTAGTTTTACATACACTGCCCTCCAAAAGTTTGGGTACACCTGATGTCAGCTCTGTTTTGGATCATTTTGAGGCATTTTATGTCCAGTATTTCAGTCCATATGATGTTTAAGTACAAAAAATACATTATGAAACCACCATACTTAAGTTTTACCACGCCAAGTCTCCTCGGAATTTAGAAATTACTGAAAAATATGCAAAAAGTGCAAAAACATGATTTTGTAGTAATTTACTCAATTATTGAAAAAAGAAGATATCTCGGCTAATAATGGTCAGATGTTTTAAAAATTGCTATGAAGCCCAATTTTTTGTTAAAAGTTGCTGAGTATTATACTCAACAAAATTATGATTCAAAAGTTGGACTTTCTCATGTTTTCTTTTGTTTCATTACTTTCTATTGTTTTCAATTCTTTGTATTTTTATGTATTTCTTAATGTTTAAGGCTCTTTTGTGTTTCTGAAATGTACATTGATTGATTTCAAGATATCCAAGATGATGTTTAGCCTTTTAGATGCAACTAGGAGCGTTGTAGAGCAATGCAGGTGAATGGTGCATTCAGTACACAAATGGGCAATAATTGAATTTTTCGATATTTTAAAACTCTAATAATTACACGTCAAAACAATGGTTCCTTTCTTAATAACATTTTTTATATAGAGACTGAATTATGACTGTTCTGACAGGGGGAGGGGTCTCTGCCAATTTAACCAACTATAAAACATCCATGACTGCTGCACAACCGCTGCCAACCCCAAATATGCCTTTGGCGAATTTTTCCTTTAAAGCGTAGCGCAACTGTTGTTCTAAGAACACTGCCCATTGTGTTGTTAGGTGATACAACATTGCATTATTGCATGTCAGACCTAAATAGAATGTAAGACAATATTTTGCTTTCATTTCAACCAACATAAAGGAGCCAAAAATATTAAGAAATACATAAAAATAAAAATAATCGAAGACAATAGAAAGTGAATATAACAAAAGAATACAAAGGAATTCATAAGAAAGTGCAACTCTTTATTAAAAATGTTGTTGACCATTTTAATATACTCTTTTAACAAAAAATTGGGCTTCATAGCAATTTTAAAAACAAAATATTGATTAGTTTCTAAAAATTAGACCTTTAATTTGCATAAATTTGCACAATTTATAAAGTGTTGTCTCAAAATACGAACAAACAGTACAGGGTTATATTTTACATATGCCTCAACATCTATACAAAATTTTACATTGATCTGACCATTATTAGCCGAGATAATTCTTTTTTCAATAATTGAATGAATTAGTGCAAAATTACGTTTTTTGCACTTTCTGCATATTTTTGAGTAATTTCTAAATTCCAAGGAGACTTGACGTGGTAATCGTGAAGTATATTGGTTGCATTAGATATTTTTTGTACTTAAACATCATTTGGACTGAAATACTGGACATAAAATGCCTCAAAATGATCCAAAACAGAGCTGTCATCAGGTGTACCCAAACTTTTGGAGGGCAGTGTATAGTTCTCGGATTATCTTCTGTACACTGTATTTAGCATAAATAATTTTTCACAATTATGGACTAGTTGGGGAAGATCGGGAGGATTCCATAAATTTTGCTCCGGCAACAATTGCTCCCCTATAAATTCCATATCTTAATTAAATTACCGACTTTTAATAATATACCCAACCCTAAACCTAACAAAACTCTATTTGCAACCCTAACCCTAACCCTTAGACGAAATACACACGGGAGCAATGGTCGCAGGAGCAAATGTCGTAATACCGTTCAAGAGTGGATAATCTTGGAATTTGTGTGATCGTTTCATTCCCAAAATTAGCCCTATCATGTTGAGGTAGGATGAAGTCGCAAAGATTAAAATACTATTTAACCCTTTAGCTCCTAAACCGCCTAACCCTGTACAGTATATTCTCTTTGGATTTGGGACCATGAGAATTGCCTTCTTAAAACAAAATCATGTTCTATCACTCTTGTTATAACGGGAGTGGACTGTTTAAGCTTCTTCTATCTTTGATTTGTTCAGATTGGACCCCGGCTTCAGCTAGGTCTGATCAAGATTGAGGAAGGTCTCTGCGAAGGGGAGGTTCTGTACCATCAAACAAGTAAGTGGGTTCATTCTTTTAGATCTTCTTATTCTTCTCGAGTCCTTTCTATCAATTTTGTTTATTTGTGTTTATGATTGTTAGATGAATTAGAATTTGATTTAGATTCTGCCCATTAAATACTGAATGCAGGTGATCCCATTAGGTGAAAAAGTAGTAAGATCAGCTTGGGAACAGGGGTTAGGCAGGAGAGGGCATTGTAGGAGGTGACTCATGGACTCCTCCTCTCCGCAATTCGCATACTGGACGTCCTTCGGTATTAATGCCCCATTTGGCCATTAGCGCCTTGCAACGGCCGACTCCAGCTCGCAAGCGATTTAAACACAGCCAGAAAGGCCAAGGTTCCCAGAACCCTGGTGGGAGGGATTCTTTTGGACTGGTGTTGACACTGTGTGGTGCAGACGCAAGGCGGGTTGACCAAAGGTCTAGCCTACATGTACGTTCAGGGGCAGGATATTCTTTTAGATTGGAATATAATATTTTTAATGGCGACAATTGTTCTGCTGTTATCTCATCGAATGACTAACTTCAAGCCTGGACTTGACAGTCTTAAACTTTTCTCAAACCTAAACCTAAACTGGTCATAAAAATCCTATTGCAACCTTAAAGCCAAGCTAGAGTTCTTACAGCTAAAATAATTTGAGATAAATCTGTAAGATATGTCCTTACATTGTTCCATTAACATAATATGCCTACACAAGATTATATTCACGTTTCGATAATGATTTCAGAAGAAATATTGAGAAAATATCGAAACAGTCCGTCAAATTTAGACTTGGAGTAGAGCGCTGTATCGCCACAAGTCACGGCACAACATACACACACAGAACCGGTGCGAATCGCGTGCACATGATTTACCCGTAGACTTTCCACGTGGCCGTGTTAATCACGCATGTGCTTTGACGGGACGTCCAAATAGAGAATTTATGCTTATTTTGCTCTTTTCTCAGCAAATACGCAATTTTCTGTAAATTCCTTTGGTGTGTAGTATTTATTACCTATGCTTGAGATTGTGGTATGAACAAGAATGTTTTGATTTATTTAATCATCACTACTACTCTAGATTATCTTTAACTGGGGGCCTATATCCTAGACGAAATAAAGCCTATAGCAATTTTCATCAGAGCAAATATCATTTTCATGGAGTAGAAATGTCATAACTGAATGGTCCAATCACTTCACTGGGAGTGCTAAGATAGTGGGTTTGATCCCCAGCATAGCACTAGTTCCTGAGGCAAGGCATTTTATTTGTATTACTTCTCCCCATCAACATGTCATACATGGTACCTGTCCATACGTCCATAACATTAATCAATTTATTCCTGTTACTTTGTGTTCTAGTTTCAAAAACAAAGGAAGAAATTGCAGCAGCTAGAGAGGTGAAATTCAGGAAGAAGTAAGTTTTGTGTTTTATGTTATTTGCCGGAAATAAAAAATATGTGTTCCACAATTTATCTGGTTTTAACTGTACCAAAAGAGAATTATAGTTAATTGCTTAGAATTGAAAATGTATTGTAAAGCTCAAACATTATGTGTGTGTAATATCATTGCAAATAAGTTATGTTTTATGTAAAAAATATACTGACTATATACAGTGCACTCCTGTTATGATGAGGTCAATGGATCAAGACAATTGCCTTGTGATATTAAAATCTCACTTTACTACACCTAGACCCATGCAGAGATGTTTGAAATCAGTACTTGGAGAACTGGCTCATAAGAACATTCTGTTTTATCTGTGCTCGTTTATCAAGAGTAGACTGCTTGCTTATGAAATACTAAATATGTGAAAATGTATGCTTTTTAACCAATAAACTTATTTTCAATAAAATAACCATTTGTTCTTATTTTTTCTGGACATTATGCCTGCATGAAACTTTTTAAATAGTAGAGTTTCAATATATGAAGAGCTCACTTCCAAAAGTACATCCATTTTCCTTCAAAATTCATTTTTTTTTTTTTTACATTAACCTACTCATTTTTAGCACCTGTACACACTGTTACAAACAGAAACATGAATTTTCAATGGGAAGGGTGAAAAAAAATTACTTTAAAAAATCACTTCATTTCCAAAAGGTACTACATCCATTTCAGTTCGTTTCCAAAAGGTACTACATCCACTTTTATGTAGTCCCATGTATTTGTTTTTATTGCATGCAAATAATGTGTAGTTGGCTAGGTTCGTCTGAGCATCCGTGACAATTTGAAAACTTATGTACTCAATACAACGTTGTTTTTTTTTAAAACATGGCATCTATTTAACCCTAAAAAGACTGGGCTATTTTGACACACATAAAGACTGGGGGGGGGGGGCTCATTCAGCCCCCCCCCCCTAAGATCTCGGCCGTTGAGCTCGCGATCGCGCTGAAAATTGGCACGCGCGTTACCCACGGCATCCTCTCCAAATCCGAAGTGTCATATTCTCCGAAAAATTTCTTCACAAATTAATTATGCTAATTTATGCATAAAATCTAAGATTTGCTCTAATTAATTAAATAAAGCTCCAAAAGTGCTAATTTTTGGTTTACAGGCTCTTTGTAGGCTGCTGGTGAAACGGGTTTAAAAAAAAAAATCTGTATCAAGATTTTTTTCTTATGTATTCTATTGTTTTTCAAATTTCTTATGTATTTCTTTGTTTTTCGACTTTTTGTTTTTCATTGTTTTTTCGATGCAAATCATTGGTGACACTATTTTAATCATAAACAACCTTAAATTAATTGATTTTAATCAGTTAAAGAGAAAATAATGATACATTTATGAATTTTGGCTGAAAACACAATTTGTATTGGATTTGTACACAAAATCACGTATTTGAGCTACTTTGGGTCTGACGCACGGTTACAAAATGTTACGTAATTTCGGAACCGCGTACCCGGACATCACAAATTTGGTCTCAAAAGTTGCGAGAGACTTGAAAGAAAATAGTCATGAAGTCTCGCCCAATTTTTTTTCCGCGTTGCAAAGTTATCGCGAAAAATGTCGAGGGGGGGGGGCTGAATGAGCCCCCCCCCCCAGTCTTTTTAGGGTTAAAGCAATATGAAATAGTACAAAATGTTCTTTTTTTAATAAAAAATTGCTGAGATACATGGCAATTTACATACTCTGAGACATTTCTTTTCCAAAAGGTACTACATCCATCAGAACAAAAAATTAAAAATTCATTTATAGAAAAACCTGCAGACTTAGATTTTTGTTAGACTAGTTTCCCTTTAGTATCATAGAGTAGAACAATCTGTAAAAATTTAATTCCAAACAGACACTCCTATCAATGAAAAATAAAAAAAATGTGTTTTTCTCCGAATTAACAAATATGGATGTATTGTAGTACCTTTTGAAAATGACCTCTATATATGTCTGCCCCTAATTAATGGCACAGTTTTCAAGGAAGAGGCATGTGTTATGTACGTGTAGGTTTGAAAAATAATAATCAGATTTAGCTTCAAATCCACATTTACTTATGACTTTGGCAAATTGATATCCTCACAATTCCCACTGTTATCTTTATGCTCTTGCTAAAAAAAATCCTTTGTTCTTATTGTTTTCTATTCTCTCCTTATTTTCTTTTTATTATGTCACTTTCTATCTTCTCTATTCTCCTATTTTTTTTCTTAAAAAAAAAAAAAATATTTCTCAATTGCTTTATTATGCTCTCTCCTTCTCTATGTTTCTTTTGTTTCCTTTGTCCTTTTGCTCCCCTCGCTTTTCTATATCTATTTTATTTCCTCTTTCCTCCCTTTTTTAATCTCTATCTCTATCTCTCTCCCACCCATTCTTGAATTTAGGATTGAAAAAATAAAGAGGAAAAAGCAGCAAGAAGCCAATGTAGCAAAGAAGAAGAAGGAGAATGAAGAAAACAAGTAAGTACTAAAACAACCAAATGTTTTTAGTAAATAGTGTAAGGAAAATAAGTGCTGTAATTGGCTAGATCACATGACCAACCTTGAATTAGTCCAATGTCGACAAAGAGGACTGTATTCTAAGCCGAGGGTTTGTAGTTTGCATGGCAGGTATATTGGACAATAGGATCACATAATAGTACCACACAAATACAAAGCAATTCTAAACCGCCCACGCAAAGCTCCAGTTTAGAATGACCCTATAACGCACTATTGTAGGGAAAAGCCTGTATTTAATGAATGGGAGGGGGGGGGGGGGGTGGTATAAATTTTATTGTTTTGCCTGACTGCATTAGCATGGTGCACTCTGATAAGTCAATAGTGAGTGAGCTAGGAGTTTATTTGATTATTCCATGACAGTATTTTATGTCATTTTCTCCAGCAGCAATTGCTTCGCTATAAATTCCATGCATTAATTGAATAACTAATTTCAACCGTGGACTTTACACTATAGTCTGTGTCAAATAAAATGGGACAGTTGGAAAACATTTTTTTATAGTATGAAAATCAATCACATCCTGTTATTATTTGGTATTTTCATAAAGTAGAAAAATCAGACTTTCTTCTGCAATTTTTTTCATCAAATTTGGTGCAGTATTTTTTTAGATATGACTAATTTTCTGTAATCAAGAAAAATCCATTTTTTCAACGCCGTCCCATGCCTTTGTGTAGGTTTCGCTTAATGGCCATGAATTCAGCGCTCCAGAACAATAGGAGTGCGTAATTTTGATTTGTTCCTCGTCGCACAAAATCTAGCATAACTTTTGTTTTACAAAAGCAAATTATACAGAACAAAGAGCATCAGCAAGGAAAATCTTTTGACTTTAATTTGGTACCACATACACATATTATATGAAACGATTTCACACCTAAGTTATTTTCTCCCTGACTGTACCATTTTTTTTTACACAGACTGTATACCCTAACATTAACCTAACCCTAAATCTAACATAAAACCATATTGCAACCCTATACCTTATACAAAATGAAGGCTGGAGCTATTGTCGCTGAAGCAAATTTCATGTCACTGTCATTTATCATGTTCTACATACATAACTAAATCAGATCAGATTTTGGGCAGATAGCGAAAAAGTCAGGTAAATTGAGACTAAGAGTAATCCACTTTCTTTCTAGCAATCTCAGCACAAGATTGAGTGCCAAGCATGGGCATGTAACTTACCAAGTGGCTGTGCAGTTATTTTTACAAATTTCATTTCAAAAGATGAATAATAATGTGAAAATCACAAAAATCGTGAAATCATCCAGGTGCAAGTTTCTCTAACAAGTCTAAAATCGTTAAAATATCTATGAGCGAAAGTATTGGCTCATACAGAATAACAATGCTTTCTTATATTGTTATGGTTTTTATTATTATCATTTTAACAGGGAGCGTTCCATTCAAGGGATGAAGAAGAAATATGGGAAGGAGGAGAAGGATAGTAAGAAGGTAGATGAGGAGGAGGAAGAGAAGCAAGTGGAGGAGGATGATGATAGGGAGTATTACAGACAAGCTGTGGGAGAGGAGCCGGATGCAGGTAAGAGAATAATAAACCACTATGGGATTATTAAAGGAATCATATACCCATCACACAGATATGCATGTATGGGACTGCCTACAAATTAAATTGTTAATAAAAAATGCAGAAAAAATAAAAACTAAAAATATGAGTGAAGGTTTGAAGAAAATCAACCAAAAAATAACAAAGTTATGAATGTTTAAAGTTTTGATTCTGTGATGTCACAGAAGCTTTACTTATTATGTTGTGCAATGTAAATTCCATAAATTATCATTTTTCTCAGAAGAATATCAATTATTTCGCTTGTGCAGGCAATATGTCATCACACCTATGTTCATATACATGTATATTCCTGTATGAAATAGGTCTATTCCTTTAGTAGGTACCATGAAAAAGAGAACAAAATTATGGAATTTTCATACACAACACATGGGAAAGCATCTCGCAAATGAGGTCACAAAATAAAAAATTTAAACATTAATAATTTTCTTATTCTTTAGTGGATTTTCTTCAAGCCTTCACTCATAGTTTTCTTTTATTTAGATTAGATTCCAGGTTAACTTCCCCTTTAAAGAATCACATGCCAAGCAAACAGAAATGCATGTATGGGACTGCCTTATTAATTATTTGCCTAAAACATTTTAGTTTCATATAATGTCTTGTTATGAATATGAGGGTATTTGAAGAGCAAGCTTTTGAAGTTGAACCTTTTACTTCATAAGCTTCCTAAAATTAAAATAAATTCTCAATAATTGCTTTTCACCTTTCCCCCAGTTTGACCAAAAAGACCTTTTGCCCATGTGCAGTTATAAGCTACTGATACAAGCTACTGATATAAGCTACTGAAATTACTGCTTGACATGCATGCACTTTACAGAAATCTACTTCAGTAAACAAGTTGGAATGCAACACCTGTTGATGTTGATTTCTGATCCTGCCTGAAATGTACATTTACAATCTTATGAATAGATAAGAATGTTAGGCAGCTTCATTAATCAATGTTTTATTTAAATGGGGTATCTTTTATAGCAGTCAATGTTTGCAAATGTTTCTGAACTTCTCATTTGTAATCACTGCCAAACGCTTGGGAACTAAGCATGGGGATTTCATTAGTATCGCTAACAGATTTCACTGTATGGTTGCTGTATGTGCACAAAAATTTCAAATAGTTTTTTTTACATTTGAAAATATTGAATGTTGAACAAAAACATTTAGTCCAGGCTAGGCCCCGTAGGAAAAGACTCGAACCTTGTTTTTTGATATATACAATGTTTTTTGATGGTTCTTTGTCAATTCGAGGGTGCTGATTTCAAATCCGATGAGTGCCAGACGCGAAACCTTGAGCATTTTTCACAAATCGCGAAAATTCAAAATGGCCGCCAAAATGGCCGCCAAAATATGAAAATGAGTATTCCAATGATATTTCTGAGGTTGTTTTGGTGGTTTCTTGTCAATTTGAGGGTGCTGATTCCAAATCCGATGTGTGCCAGCCGCGAACCTTCGCGGATTTTACGCAAATCGCTAAAATAAAATTAAAAATGGCTGCCAAAATGGCCGCCAAAACTAGAAATCAGTATTCCAAGGGTATTTTGGAGTTGTTTTGGTGGTTTCTTATCAATTCGAAGATGTTGATTTCAGATTCGATGAGTGCCAGCCGCGAAACCCAACAAATTTTATGCAAATCGCTAAAATTCAAAATGGCTGCCAAAATTCCCGCCAAAACTGGAAATCAGTATTCCAAGGGTATTTCGGGGGTTGTTTTGGTGGTTTCTTATCAATTCGAGGGTGCTGATTCCAAATTCAATGAGTGCCAGCCGCGAAACCCTACAGATTTTACGCAAATTGCTAAAATTCAAAATGGACGCCCAATTGAAAATGCGTGTTCTATGGGTATATTTCAGGGTGTTTTGGTGGTTTCTTGCCAATTCGAAGGCGCTGATTCGAAATCTGATGATTAACAGCCACAAAATCCTACAGGATTTTTGTAAACCACTAAAATCATCTGTCTAAAAATGAAAATGTGTATTGTTTCATAGGTTGTTTTGGTGGTTTCTTGTCAATTTAAGGGTGCTGATTCCAAATCCAATGAGTGCCAACCGTGCAACCCCTATACAATTCAAAACGGCCGCCAAGTGAAATGAAAACGCGCATTATGATTATTGTTATCCAAGGGTTTTTTCTTGTTTTTGTTTTTGATAATTTCTTTCAACTGAGAATGCTGATTCAAAATCTGATGAGTTAGAGGCACGAAACCCTGATCATTTTGCCCAAATCATCAATATTCGCTCCCATCAGCCACGTTAAAAAAATTCTACGTGCATATCCGAGGTTATTTTTATAAAACTTCTTGTCAATTTCATGGCTCTGATTCCAAATTCGATGGGGAAAAGGCTTATTAAATTCCAAATGAAAAGAAATTCGGTAAAATGCCTATTTCATCGGTATTTCTTACGTTATCTAGTGGCTCTTGTCAATTTAAGGGTAGGCCCTAGGCCGACTCATTCAAAATTACGCGAGTCCTAGAAATAGAACATTTACCATTTTACTTATATCAAAATGAGTCATATGATTCAGTCTCGGATATATATCTATATATATTTTTCATATTGTATATCGTATGTTTTGTAAGACATGCAAAAGTATATTCATATCTCACCGCACTATTACAGACATAATACATTTAAAATATTCTTGATCCCCCCCCCCCCCCCGAGAGAATAGAGGCTGTAAATAAAATACTGGTTTCCCTTATTAACCCTTTCATGATTTATTGAATAACAGGAAACACATTACATAAAACTAAATGATCGAACACGACTAAAATAAAAAAAATAATTGTTCTGTATAGATGCAGGATATAGGCGTACTTCTTCTTCATGTCAGGGGCGGATCCGAGGGGGTGGGCTGGGGCAGAGGGTGCGGGCTCCCCGTAAGATCTGACTTTATCCGACCCTTATAGGTAATGGTGACTTTCTTGAAGGCCGAAGGCAAACAAAAAATAACAACTGAGAGAATAATTTTGATAAGGAAAAGAATCATGATTGGAGAGCATTAATTTTTCATGTGGTTGTAGGGGAGCCTCAATGCTGGAAGCACGGTTAGCTTGGGACCCTATGACAGTAAACGGCCAAAAGAGTCTAATAACTTATTATTGGCACTCCATAAAATAAATTTTACTTCATGTGACTTCAGCCATTTCTTTCCACTTTTCTTTCTTTTCTGTCCTGTGTATTCTTGTGGCTGGTACTTATCGGATTTGGAATCAGCGCCTTCGAATTGGCAAGAAACCACCAAAGAACCTTAAGATAATTATGCCCATAGAACACGCATTTTCAATTGGGTGGCCATTTTGGCAGCCATTTTGAATTTCAGCTATTTGCATAAAATCTGTTGGGTTTCGCGGCTGGCACTCATCGAATTTGGAATCAGCACCCTCGAATTAATAAGAAACCACCAAAACAACCCCCGAAATACCCTTGGAATACTGATTTCTAGTTTGGGCGGGAATTTTGGCAGCCATTTTGAATTTTAGCGATTTGCGTAAACTGTGTTGGGTTTCGCGGCTGGCGCTCATCAAATTTGGAATCAGCACCCTCGAATTGATAAGAAACCACCAAAACAACCCCAAAAATACCCTTGAATACTGATTTCCAGTTTTGGCGGCCATTTTGGCAGCCATTTTGAATTTTAGCGATTTGCGTTAAATCCTCGAGGTTTCGCGGCTGGCACACGTCGGATTTGGAATCAGCACCCTCAAATTGACAAGAAGCCACCAAAACAACCTCAGAAATACTGTTGGAATACTCATTTTCATATTTTGGCGGCCATTTTGAATTTTCGCGATTTGTGAAAAATGCTCAAGGTTTCGCGTCTAGCACTCATCGGATTTGGAATCAGCACCCTCGAATTGACAAAGAACCATCAAAAAACATTGTATATATCAAAAAACAAGGTTACATGGTCTCTAGCGTGGACTAATTTCTTTGCCATTTTAAATATATTTTGCCACTTTTTGGTAGACAAAAGTAAAGTTCACAGACATGTACCAATGAATGAGATTTCCTCTTGAAACAGAACAAACTGGGTAAAAAATCTCTTTGACTTTTGATATCATCTTGATGTAAAATTAACTGATAATATTGAATGGTGTTCTGCACTGTTCTTTTTGCTTCTCATATGATTTTGAATTCAATGAAATTAAATGGCAAAAATTGCTATTGATGACACTTGCTTAAAAGAATAAGCCGATAAACTTATTTTTATTAATGATATCACTTTAGGTATATTATTATTCAGGTGCCAGGTAAAAATGGCAGAGGTAAAAATGGCAGAGGCAAAAATGGCAGAGGTAAAAATGGCAGAGGTAAAAATGGCAGAGGTAAAAATGGCAGAGGCAAAAATGGCAGAGGCAAAAATGGCAGAGGTAAAAATGGCAGAGGCAAAAATGGCAGAGGTAAAAATGGCAGAGGTAAAAATGTCAGAGGCAAAAATGGCAGAGGCAAAAATGGCAGAGGTAAAAATGGCAGAAGTAAAAATGGCAGAGATAAAAATGCCAGTAGTAAAATGGAATGTCTTTCGCAATCCAATTGTCATAACAAAGCCCATACTCATAATTATGGCAAATTCCCTTTAGGAAATGGGGTGAAACATACATAAAGAAAACGGAGAAGGGATTTTCAAATTTAAATGCTGGACTGCCTGGAGGGTCCTTATCTTTAGAATTTACTGACTTCCATTGGTAGGATTACTATCTGCTATGAGATATTGCTATACCAAAGTGAACGATTGTTTTATTTACATTTTTACTTTTTAACTGTACATGTTATATAAATTTGAGACAGATTTGTAAACATGGTTTTGCCATTATAGCTTGTCTCCTCAGTCTCCTCTTTCTCCTTAATTTTCAGACACGTTTCTAATAGGTCCTACTCTTTATACGTGAAACAAAGGATTCCGTCGCGGAGACGTCTCTGCGACAGAATCGTTTCCGCGACGGAGAAAAAGTATTAGAGACGTCTCCGATGTCGAGGAGATGTAGCAGAGACGTCTCCGAGACGTCTCCGATACAGTTTTCATAAACTGTAACAAAGCAATTAAAAAAAACCGTCTCAAAGTTGTATCCGCGACTCATGAAACGTTTTAAACAAGTTTTTTAAAAAAATTGTCACGGAGACGTCTCTGAGACGTTTCATGAGTCGCAGAAACAACTTTGAGACGGTTCTTTGAAAGTGCTTTGTTACAGTTTTTTTTTTTTTTTTTACTGTCGCGGAGACCTCGTGGAGACATCTCCGCGACGTCTCCGCAACATCGGAGACGGAGACGTAGTATTCTTTTTTTATCTGTCGCGAAGGCGTTTCCGAGAAGTGAGATACCACCCATGGGAATTGGCCATGTTTATGCCTCCGCGACGAAGTCTCGCCGGAGGCATTATGTTTTCGGGTTGTCCGTCCGTACGTACGTCCGTACGTACGTCCGTACGTCCGTCCCCACATTCGTTCTCACGATAACTTAAGAACCGTTTGACAGATCATCTTCATTCTGGTACATGTATACATACTGAGGTGACAATGATCTGATTAGATTTTGGGTCACAAGGTCAAAGGTCAAAGGTCACCGAGGTCAATAAATAGGTGAAAATAGCTCGTTCTCACAATAACTCAAGAACCGTTTTCACGGATTAACTTCATTCTTGGTACATGTGTTGCATACTGGAGTGACAGTGATCTGATTAGATTTTGGGGTCATGAGGTCAAAGGTCAAAGGTCCTAGAGGTCAATAAATAGGTAAAAATAGCTCGTTCCCACAATAACTCAAGAACCGTTTCACTAATCATCTCCATACTTGGTAAATGTGTACATACTGGGGTAACAATGATCTGATAAGATTTTGGAGTCATAGGGTCAAAGGTCAAACGTCACAGAGGTCAATAAATAGGTGAAAATGGTCGATTCTCACAATAACTCAAGAACCGTGTCACTAATCATCTTCATACTTGGTAAATGTATGCATACTGGGTGCCAATGATCTGATAAGATTTTGGGTCAATGAGGCAAATGTCAAAGGTCCAAGAGGTCAATAAATTTTGAAAATAGCTTGTCTCATGATAATCAAGAACTGTTTCATGGATCATCTTCATACTTGGTACATGTGTGCATACTTGAGTGGCACTGATCTGATTAGATTGAGACTTTTTACAAAGGTCAAATGTCAAAGTCAAAGAACATATTTGTATACATGAACATGAAAATAGAACAGATGAATGTTCCATATATTTCTGATCTGGCAATGGCGAGGCATAAATTTCGACCGTGCGCGGTCGAGGATTCATCTAGTTTATTCATCGGGATTTGCTATGACAATTTAATTGCGTAAGACCTGACAATTTTACCTTCTGCCATTTTTACCTCTGCCATTTTTACCTCTGCATTTTGCACCTCCGCCAATTTTTACCTTCTGCCATTTTTTACCTCTGCCATTTGTTTTACCTCCGCCATTTTTAACTCTCTGCCATTTTTACCTCTGCCATTTTTGCCTCTGCCATTTTTACCTCTGCCATTATTACCTCTGCCATTTTTACACCGAACCATTATTCATTAGTAGAAATGATCATCAAATTGCTACATGTATAATTTATAATGTGTTGTTCACAGTGGCTCAAAGTACTTTAAGGTATGTTATTACATGTAGCCTATTCATTGAATTAAATTTCATACTTGCAGAGAGACTGCTACTTAAAATTATGGGAGAAAAAATATTAAAAATCATGTATTTACAGTTATTAGGATCATTGCATTAATTCAATGTTCTGTAACTTGGTTGCATGAGATATGAATGAAAACCAACATTGGATGATTACAATTCTGAAGATAATATGCTTGGAATAACAAGTCACACATTGTGGTTTACCAGAAGCAAATTTTGATTGCCAATTACTTTGGCCCTGCAAGTTGTGGTCTACAGTTGGTATCAAGTAAAATTGTAAACATCTTTTTTTATGAAGATTAATCACAACCTGGTAGTGTTTTGTATTTCCATAATAAAACAAGAAAAGTGTACTTTCTTCTGCAATTTTGTTTATTTCATTTGGTGCTGTAGACCTTGAGATATGTTTGTTTTTTTGTTTTTTTTGTTTTTTTTACAAAAAAAAATAAATAAAAAAATATCCAATCCTTTTAAGGACTAATGTTTGTATGGCTTTGTGTAGGTTTCGAACATAATAAGCCAAGGTCACTAACGTGAGGCAATGGAATGACAAAGGGTTTGAGTTATTACAATTTTCTTCCCATCGCACAAAATTTAGCATAAATTATGTTCTATGAAAGCAAATCATACAAAATACAGTGTATCAGCAAGAAAAATACCTCACCTTTAATTTCATACCACATACACATATCATTTTTTTAAAGCTTTCATGCACGTACTAAATTAATTTTGCTTGCTCGTACCATTTATTTATTTTTTTTTAAAATACAGAATGTAGTGTTGAATTCAGATCAGGTACTATGAGATCAAATTAGAAAAATTTAAGCAGGAACATTGGTAGAAGTGTTGTAGTGTAGTGGTCTTATCACTTGACTGGTGATGCAAAAGTTGTAGGTTCCATTTTTGGCACCGACACTAATTTCCTCTTGCAAAGCATTGTATCTACATGCCTTGCCAAATCATCCATTGTGCGGTTAACGACTGAATGGAATTGAATCAAATAACCAGGGTGATTGTACATTGCAAAGTGCTCTTATAAGTTATCATGGGAAATAACACTGTATATGACACAGTTATATTATTATTAATAATTATAATAATAATATTCTGGATTTATATAGTGCATGATACATAGCTAGACTACGTCTCTAAGCACTTTACAGAAATTGTATTACACTAGTCATCGGGTTTGGGCTTGTTTGCACACAATGTGCACACATTCTCCAGTCCTTGAGGCAAATTTCAGCCAGACACCATTAAAATTTGTGTGCACAGTGCTGATCAAACCACAGTTATGTTTGCATCCTACCAGGTACCCATTTAACCTACCAGGTACCGAATTTACGTCTGGGTCTGGACTCGGGAGTAGCTGTAAACAAAATGCCTTGCTCAAGGACGTTAAGTGCTGTGCCAGGGATCAAGCCAGCGGTCTTTTTTCTGTCGGTCAAGTGTTACGACCGCTAGGCTATGATACTTCTATAACACTTCTAATAACACTTTTATTGATCCCATACAAAGGCAATAAATAAACATCTCTGAATGTCATTGTCGGTAAAAAGCAAAATGAAATTATTTACACACCTTTTTTTTTTCTACCCCCTGTAGGTCTTTTCCCCAGAAAGAGATCAAGATCTTCTCAGGACAGCAGAGGAAGAGGTACAAATAAGCGAGGGAGGTTTGGATCCAGTGATCGGGGTCGAGGAGGATCAACAGAGAGGGGAAGAGGAGGGGGACGAGGAGGGGGACGAGGAGGGGGACGGGGAGGAGCAACAGGAGGAGGTAGGGGTGCAAGAGGAGGGGAAAGGGGTGGAGGAAGAGGAGGATCAAGAGGGAGAGGAGGAGCGAGGGGAAGAGGCAGAGGAGGCCATCGTGAAAATGGTAGCAGTGGCGTTGGTGGAAGCGACTCCTTCAAACCCAAATTCAGTTTCAAAACTCGAGCTAGTAGATCTAGAGGTGGTAGGGGGCAGAAATGGTCCTTTTCCAAGCCTTGAACGGGAACCATAACAGATCACGAATGTTAATGACTTGGAACTCTTTTGATTCATAGATTATGCCTTGGGTAAACTTTGCTAACATTTAACAGGCCTCTTAGTATAACTCTAAACACCCCAGATCATAAAAAAAATGTTCATTATAAGTTTTTGAAGATAGACCACTGATAGTTTGCCCTAGACAACTAATATAGATCATTAATTATTACCTGTACAAGGTGTCTTTCCATGTCAAATGTGCCTATTAAATTGAGGTGAACAGGTAATAACAACAATATTAACTGTTTTTACGTTCGGGAGATATCACAAGACCCATGTTGTCCTTGTCTCGTGGCAATACGAGACTTGTTTGGGAATTATATGTGGTTTCTCCCTCTAGGCCAGTATATATTATATAATTATTCTACTAGTAGAATCTATGAATCCAGATTTGAGCAATCTTTATACAATACAGATCATACAGTCCACTCCCATTTTAATGAGGTTACAATGAGGATTTTCTATTACAAGAAAATTCTCCCTGTCCAATTTGAATGGATTTTTGTTCAGTATAACAAAAGAATCATAACTAGGCATTACGCATGGTTCTGACCACCTCATTATAATGTGAGTTGGTTTTTCTTCGGTCTTGGTCGTTCGAGATTTATATACATGTATAAGTTATTTAAACATCATGATATTTTAGATATAATCAAGAAATATCATGAATATGACATTACCAATCCAATTTGATCTAGTATACAATGTAGCTTCATTTAATTTTTCTGACATGCCCTTGAAAAAAAAAATCACTATTAGTTTCCAACTTCTGTCAGCTATTCTCAAAAGACCTTTTTTTTTTAAATTCTAATATTCAAATTTCCTGTCATAAATATTGAATATTTTGGGATATTCTCCCTTTGTATGCATTAAAAGAATAATCATACATGTACATCTCTTGTAATGCCTCGTTTTGTATCATATTTTTATTGCTGTAAACTTCTCTGTATAGGATTGAAAGCATAATATGTGTGTTTCTTTCAATCATTTGTCTCTTCAGTTATTGAAATGTGATAAAAATGACATATTCTGAGTTGTCAAACAAATACTGATATCATACTTTCACATTTGTAGGGACTACATGTATCTGAGAAAGAAAAGAAAAATTTATTTATTATTTTTTTTAGTAATTTGTGTCACAAATGATAACGTTATTTAACCTAACCCTTTGTTGTATCGATAACAAACTCACAAACAAATGGTGGGCGTGAAAATGGGAACACACTATCCACAAGCATGAAGAGTCCCCTGCATGAACATTTGAGAAAAATAACTTGTTTTTGTGCTGTTACTAAGAAATGTTTGCAGTTCCGCAGTATTGGGCAATTTACCAAGGTGTGAAGTCTTTATCTGACTTGATGAGACCATTTGGCAGTAATGTTACCATAATTTGGCTTTGTAAGCCGCAATTTTTTTTTTTTTTTTTTTTTTCATTTGTGATCAAAGCCGATCTGCATCTTATTATGAGCAGGCTTCTTGATAATCGGGCAAAGCCTGTATAAAAATCCACAATGCAAAAGAATAATGTTTATCTTTGCCCTAAAACCACAAATTCCTTGCCACATTGGAGGCTTGACGGACATGTTTCAATGGCATGCAAAGATGGTTTTAACGTATTCTTTACCTTCCGAATTGTATGATGAGGGCAAAAACACCGTCCAAGACAGCTCATTATGCCGCCTCTTTTATTCTCTGGTTTCAATTTCTTTGGTCTTGATGTTCGATTATTTGAGAGGAGAGGAATGGAGAGAGGAGAGACGAGAAGAGAGAGGGGGGGGGACAGAGAAGAGGTGATGGAGGACCATTCCGTGGATACACGTGTTGTGACCCCGAAATTAATGCCCCAAAGCCTTGACTTTAATTGGCTATACCCCCTCTAACCAATTTTAAAAATATATGATTTAATGTTGATATCTTGTAATATATTTTGCTCTGGCCTATTATTTGTAAATATTTTTTTCATATTTTTACCATATGCCATGATTCAAAGGTCCCAACTGGTATTCCTTAAAAGTTATTTTGGTGTCCAAACACTGGGCTTGATTTCATAAATGTGGTGATTTCCAGCCCACGAACAAAAATCTGGCTATAAATACTATTATGAGAATAGTGTATCTAATTTCAATTTTAAAAGTTCCTATTGTGAGAGATTTTAAAATCGAGATGGAAATTGTCTGTCTATTGCTAGTGTTGTTTGAGAAAAAGCAGTGGGATTAATAATGCGACCATAGAGAAGTTAGCCCAAAACATAATACCCACACTAGCTAGAGTAAAGGCGGGTACTCATGCCGGTCCCTTTGATTACATATCGATTCTTGCTTTTTAAATCTTTATACATTTTTTAGTGGTTATTATTGACAGTCAACGGAATTGGTGTCGGGTTTCACGTAAGTAAGCTGTTTACTTATTCTTTAAGTTCGTAACGGTGGTGGTACTCCTATGGCAAACTTAGTAACAGAAAAATGAATATATTATATGTATATATGCAATAAAATGGTAACAATTCGAGCAATTGATATATCCGTTGTGGTAAAAAAAATATGAACTCAACCCTAGTCAGTCAAATGGGTATATTTTGGTAGCTGTCAAGACTGGGGGCAGGCGGCGGTAGGAGGCGGGGCCATGATTGCCCCCTATAAGATCTTGCTGTTGATCCGCCCGAGCGCGCCGAAATTGCCACGATGGTGATGTGTTGATGTAACTACAAGAAAAAGCACAGTTAATTTTTCCCATAATAATAATAATTATTTTATATGAATTAATTATGCTAATTTACGCATTGTATGAAGTCATAATTTTGTCTTCTGATGACAAACTAAAGCTTCTGGAAAGTCGTCTAATGTGTGTTTTGCATAATCTTTTAATAGGATTCCTAACCAATTGTACTTGGAAAAAAAATTTGATAATCGAACTAAATTCCTTGTGTATTTTATTGTTTTATGAATTTCTTATGTATTCCTTGTTTTTTTCGCCCATTTGTTTTGTTTGTATTGTTTGTTCTTTTTGGGTTTATTGTCTTGTTGTTTGTTTTTTCGCAAAAATTATTGCAGAACCATTTTCGAGCAAATAATGCTAAAATAAATTAATTTCAGCCAATAAAGTGAAATAATCAGACCTTTAGGACTCCCCCACCAGCGGGTCACGTGAGGTGTGACCAATTTGTTTGCTAATTAATAATCAATTAAAACTTGTCCATGGATTCATATTTAGTGAGATGCAAGGTACATTAAATCTAGCTTTGAAGAAATAAATTATAATCAATACCAGAGCCCATGGTTAAGCGGCGCATAACTTTTTGTGTTCTTCTGGTTACTTGTGTGTGACATTTTGAGGGCAATTAATTCCAGGGTTGATATCTTAACTATAATCAATTTAACAACATTATTTTTTTGGTTAGATTAAAAGGAATATAGGTAAATAATAACTATATGACAGTAATGCAAGGTAAGGAAGTCAGCATATCCATTCCGTCAGGGTTAAAAAAAATGATATTTTATTTACGTTTTTCCATTTAATTATCATTTATGTTAAATTTATGCAAATGAGCATGAACAATTGCAAAAATCACAGAAAAACATCAGTTTATGAAACTTCAGACATTGCTCTATTTGAATATGCGGCTTAAAATAAAAAAGCAAAAATTTATTTGTCCCCAAGAGTTCACTTTTCAAAGAATGGCCGAATAGCCTTGGTCCCTTTTTTTTAAAGCATGACCATAGTTGGTCACACACGTGGACCCGTGGGTCACGTGTGTGACCAAATTTCAAAGTTAATTAATAACTAAATTAAAGCTGTCATGCTTCATATTTGGTGAGATGCAAGGCACATTATATCTAGCTTTGGACGAAAAAATTGAAATAATAATGAAACCATGGTTTTCGGGGGTCCGTTAACTTTTTTCGTGTTTTTGGGTCACGTGTGTGACATTTGATGGCAATTAATTTCTTTTAGTTAATTATTTAAACAATCAATTCAACACCATTATTTTTTATTTAAATTTAAAGAATGAAGTTAAAAAAGGTATAATGACAATAATTCAAAGTAAGGACGACCAGGCATTATACAATCAAGTCAGGTCAAGTAAGAAATGATATTTACGTACCATTTTTTCAAATTTTTTGCATGCTTTAATTTATGCAATGATAGAGCATGAAAATTGGTAAATAAGATAAAATCTAAAAATGCATATCATGAAAACTTCAGACAAATGTCTATGAATGTGCAGCTTAAAAAACAAAAGGACAAACTTTATTTTTTCCAAAAAAGGTTCACTTTTCAAAGAATCGCCCTGGAGAATATTATGCAACAAATTTAATCTTGGGATTTGCAGATTCTTATTACAACATATTCAGTTCCCAAAAAATTGTATGGGATAAACATAAAAAGAGAAAGTTGACAGAAAGAACCTAGCAGTACAAGCATAATGATAAACTGCGCTGATATTTGATTTTTTTTTTTTGTTTTTTTTGTTTTTACTTTGATTACTGGGTTTCATATAAGGGCCACACTGAAAGCCTACAATATTTCCTTTTCTTAAGTTCATACAAATCAGATCCACCGCCCCTCCCTCCACAGGGAGGGAAAAAAATATCATTTTCTTCGCCACATACAAATGTTAGTCTTTTTATAACCATTTAATTTTCACAGACTTGATTAAAGGCCCGGTCCCACTGGCGGGAGGATTAATTGCGCATGTGTTGCGTATACAAATTTCGTTCATCCGCAACAAAAAAACAAAAACAAAACAAACAATCCGCAATTCTTACGCAAATCATCCTAAAAAGCCAGTGGGACCGCGCCTTTATGAACATCTGCAGTTCAGATGTTGAGGAAAGTTTGTTGACCCTTCACTCCACTCGAAAGATCAAAATCCCCTATCATTTGCGATTGAATTCCTCTTCCTGAATATTGGTCGACTGAATTTCTTCAACAAAACAAACCCCAATCATAAAAAAAAAAATGAATAAATAGAATGCATGTCACCTGATTATTTTATTTTATATTCCATGATGATGGATTGAGATCACATTGTTCGTCATAAAGGTGGAATAATTTTTCTTCCCGCTTCAACAAAGTCATTTTGCTCCAGCTTAATAATTTATTGAATGTGTTTGTAGGCCTACCTGCTTTCACTTTTCGGGGCCCTGATTATATCTCGGACGTTGCCCAAACCCTTCCCGGAGATTTTCTATTAAAAAAAAATTGTCAACCCCCACTATGCCAATTTTGCCATTTCCCCCTGAAATTTTAGGGCCCCTTTTTGTTGACCCGGCCGACCAAGGCCCCTTTAGTCCTACCCCCACGAAATCGATCTTGGGTCTAGGGTTGATTGATGTAAGGTTTATAAATAAAGGATTATATAGGGGAAGGGTTCAAAAAATGAATTATCTTGATTTGTGTTAAAAATTTATATTCATTTTGACAACATGGAAATTTCTATCTTCTCAAAAATGTATCGAGGAATATCAGCCAAACACAAATTATATTGAACAAAGTGAAGAAAAGTTATGAATATCATTTACAACCTTGTCACTAAGGCTGAAACAAAAGTTTGTAAAACATGTAATCATGGATATAAGGTTGTTTTGGGGTTGTTGTTTTGTCTGTGTGTGTGTGTGTGTTTGTGAATTTCCTTTATCCTTATTATAGACATGTACAGGTATAATAAAATATTGCAATTTTTCACCAATTTTATTTATTTTATTATTTTTTTTTTTACTTTTGTGGTTACGTGATGATTTTCTTGTCATTTTTTTTTTTAAAGATTGTTTTTTATCTATATAAAAAACAACGTAAATAGTACATTTTAAACGTCCACTTATTTGTATTATAATTGTGATTGTAAAATCTTCTAGTATGAATAATTGTTAAGAAAGGAAAATGGGTGTTGTGATCATAATCGTCTAACTTAACTTACCACGTTATTTTATTGTGATGATGAAATTTTGAAATAGGCCAAGGAAAGGAAAGGAAAAAGAAATGAAGGTGAAAAAGGGGGAATGCAACAAGAAGGTAATCACTAAGTCAGGAATGCTCCCTGCATCTGTTGGTGCTTTTCATTTAGATATTTGCACCCGTGACTGAATAACAGATGATCTTCAGAAGATAGGAGAATCTCACTTACGAAAAGTGGCTAGATGAAGAATTAAAACAAAAAAGAATTTATAACTTATGTGCAAGCACAAAAAATGAGACACAAACCCACACACACCCACTTCCACACCCTCACCACGTAGAACGCTCACATCTACACACACGTATCCTCCCTCACACACACATATATATCTGCCCCGCACGCACCCACCAACACATCAACAATTCATAATGCAGCGTTAACATTATTTTTAACCAATATCATTGCTGAATGTTAAAGTAGTTGGGCCGAGGTAATTCCCAGACCACTGTGTGTGAGTGTGGGTGAAGATGGGTGTGTGTCATGTGTTGGTGTGTAGAAGATAGAACTAGGAGTGTGCGCTGTGTGTGCCCGGGTATGTGCGTGATGAGGGTGTGTGTGCGTGTGTGTGGGGGTGTGTATGTTTGTGAAAGTATTCTTACACAATTTGTTTTATTCATCACCCATGCACTTGGTACAATTGGGATTTTGCAGTCTTTTAAAGATTGTCTGTCATGTGTGCAAAATTAGGATCAATCCAAATGAAAAGGGTAGACCTACGAACTAATGCTGGGAGGATGACTTTACCAAGACGACTACACTTCAAACGAAACAAAATAATGGGACTTTTTTTTTCTGACTCACTCTCTACATTGCCTCTTCATTAATAGACCAGTTTACTACCATATTAAAATTTTATGCATACTTTTTTTAACAAAGGTTGATCTTGACAACCTGAAAGCTTGCCTGAGACTTGCCTCACATAGCAACAACTAATGTATGCAAACTGGATTCCACGTATTATAGTTCATTCTTTTATTACAGGTTGTTTGAATAACTTGTTACTATGTCGCAGGGAAGAAACATGGATAAATTATAAGAACTTAGTAAGCTGGTCTATTCTGTCGGGAGATCTGGTATTCTTTTCATGGAAGGACATGTAATACAGGGCCCGTATTCCATAAATGTTGGACTTTAGCATGAAACTAAAGCATTAAAAAAAAAATTGCCCAAATAAATTTTTGTTTTGATTTAAACAAATTTTTCTTAGCCTATTTTTGACAGTTAAATTCCCGGAACGGACTGACAAATGAAATAGCCCAAAACGAAAGCTAATATCTATATGATACAACAATTCCAAATTTAGGCGTTTTTTTTTATTGTCCATCTAGAAAGTATTTAATTATTAAAAAGATGATAGAACCTCAACAAGGCCACCCCTCCCAACATGCCCAAATACTCGTAAAATTTCCCCTAATTTAATGGATAGGGTGATGACGTCAAAGGATGTTATTATTAATGGAATGCTACAGCAGTCCTGCGGCCAGGCATGATTGCGTTTCGCCTTTAGAAAACACGTTTGTATTGCTATGTCAGGACAATAGACCCCCTGTGAGCTAGAATTGTATTGTTATGAAATGAAAGGGCAAATTCAGTCATGCCTGGCCACATGATTGCTGTAGCATTCCATTAACATCCTTTGACGACATCATCCGCACCAATAAATTAGGGGTAATTTAACAAGTATTTGGGAGGGGTGGCCTGGTTAAGGTTCGATCATCTTTATAATGAAATACTTTCTAGATGGACAATAAACACACATACATTTGGAATGGTTGTATTATGTAGCATATTAGCTTTCGTTTTTGGCTATTTCATTTTTCGGTCCGGTCTGGGACTTTAAAGGGGAATCCAACCCAAGGAGAGAATCAACCTTACAGGAAAGAGGAAAATGAGAGGAGCAATCAAAAAAAAAATCCTCAAAATCGGTTATAAAATAAGAGAGTTATGGAAGTTTGAAAAGTGTAATTGTTCCTTCTATGAGGATCCTCAAATTGGCATCATCGGCTTCAAAATGGCCGATCTTATGAACAACTCTCCATTCGTTTTGTACACAAATTTTCAGATTTTCCCCATTTTCTTTCGAAATATGTTTTCTTTACTTCTGAGCTCAAAATATGTCATGGGAAAATATATTTCACACAACATATGTTGAGCTCAGAAGGAGGTAAGATATATTTCGAAAGAAAATGGGGGAAATCTGAAAATTTGTGTACAAAATGAATGGAGAGTTGTCCATAAGATCGGCCATTTTGAAGCCGATGATGCCAATTTGAGGATCCCCATAGAAGGAACAACTACACTTTTCAAACTTCCATAACTCTCTTATTTTATAACCGATTTTGATGAAACTTTTTTTTGATTGCTCCTCTCAATTTCCTCTTTCCTGTATTATTGATTCTCTCCTTTGGTTGGATTCCCCTTTAAGCATAAATTCTTTGATTTGGGCTAAGTCAAACGTCTTAAATGGAGTTGCGCTTACAAATACGCAAATAAGAAAAGAGAATTTTATCATAACTTTAAGCCTACCCAGTAGCGGACGCAGACCCGAGTCACACAATGAACTAACCGGGCCCATGCGTAAACATAATAGAGCCGCTTTTGTCCCCAGACAATTGGGCCACCGAGATGCATTCAATTCGATTTTCTTGGATCCTAGCCTGCTACCACCTCAGGCGCGGATCCAAGAAAATGGAATTGAATGCATTTCGGTTGCCCAATTGTCCGGGGACAAAAGCGGCTCTATTATGTTTACACATGGGCCCGATAAATTCATTGTATGAAATCTGGCTGCGTCTGCTACTGCACCTAGTGGTTAACTTGGATATTGATTATATGGCAAGCTCATTTGAGACCAAAAATTAAACATGACAATATTATTGAAATTAAGACTTTTGCTTAATGCTTTCTGAGCTCAGACAAAGTGCTTAACATATTTGGAATTAAGGCCAAGACATTTTTTTTCCTGAACAAAATCTTAGAAAAAATACTTAGACTTAAGACAAATTGCTTAAGTATAGTTTATGGAATACGGGCCCAGGTTTCATAAAATATAGTCATGGACAAAGAGTCTGGATTACGGCTAGAACAAGTAAAAAGAGATATTTTTGGTATAATTTATTTATTTATTTTCATTTTTTATTTCATATTTTGTCCACGAAATGGGAGAGTTGTTCATGTGTGACATCGCAAAGTTTTGGTAGTGTGAGGATATCCATGGCGTTAGTGGTCTCTTAACATTAAAAGGCTCTTAACTTTAATTAGGCCTATTTATTCAATTATTTTCTCAAACTTTCATTAATAATTTTTTTTTTTTCTCTCTCTCTTTTTTGTTTCTGTTTTTGTTGTTGGTTGTTTTGTTGTTGTTATTGTTGTTGTTGTTGTGTTTTTTTTTAATGACCAGAGTATACTGGTCGAAACGTCGTTAAACATTTCTTTTCAAAGCTAACAATCAGACACGAAAGGATACAAAACAGTCCTTTTTCAGGACTAACAAATGGTGTCACACCGTAAACTTTCCAATTATCTTTCCACCTTGGAAACATTCAAAGAAAAAACATGTGTTTCGTTTATTTTTATGTTTTATACAGTTTAAATGATTCCTAGGGTTTCATTCTACTTTTTTCCATTTCTTTTCTATTTTTTTTTTCCTCTTCTGAATCCCCATTAGCATTTTCTTTTAGCTCCCAGTAAGCGGCGGGAATCCGTAAATCTTTATTCGTACCACTTATTTAAATCAGTGGAAGGGGTGCGGCCGCTGATTCCGCCTATATTGATTATACATTATGAATTGTTTGCTTTCACTGAGAAAATGACCGTCCTAGTTCCAGTTTTTTGTATGTCATACATTACTTTTTTTTATATATATATAGTTGTTGTTATGCATTCGGTTACGAAAGGACGATTTGGTTACGAAAGGGCGCTTGCCCCACTTTTTGTAATGTGGCGTGTTGCTAGATTGAGGGGAACAACTTCTAGCTTCGGATGTGTAGTATTTTAGCTCAAGTCCTGTGTGGTCAATACAAATGCAATTGATTTTCTCCCCGCTACTCGTAGGCCTATTAAAGAGAGAGAGAGAGAGAGAGAGAGAGTGAGAGAGAGAAAGAAATCGTATCAAAAACCTTCATAATGATGAATTTCCCATCGAAATGCAAACAGGACAGAACAATAAAAGAACAAATAATAGTTTAACAAATTTATCGGTACACACAAAAAAAACCCACAGATCCAACCTCAACGCAAATATGTTCTTTAACAGTAGACTAACCTGAGCTTAGATAATGCGGCAGTCACAACTGATCGTATGACATGATACTCGCGTGTACGTGCCACGTAGGCACCGTAGGCCAATATCTACGATTCCTACGATATTGCTAAAAGAAAGGGACAACGAAACCTCCTGCCTACCATCTCCTGCTCCGTGCTCGTCTGCAAAAAAAAAAAGTCAACATAGTCGTAAGGACTTTTCTACAAAATCCGAGAGTTGCATGCGACACGGACAATTAGTTGTGACCATCCACCGCATACATCATGCTTTCATACGTGAATGTCCTCTCTGACCGTATTTCCACAAAGTGGTATCTTTCTGGTAGACTACTTTGACCTGGATAAAGTACGTGATATCCTACCCTTTTCTGACGTGACAACAACCTTTTTCTATCGTCTTCCCCTCAGGCTCTTTGAACATGGCCTTCCTCCATACATCTTTCTACGTGTTTGGCGATATAGCCTCTTTCACAGTCTCCCCAATTTAATCGTAGACTTTTCTTATCGAATGACTGACTTCATTTCTGTTGTACCTCTTCCTTCCCGCGTTTTATCAAAGGGCGCAAAGAATACGTTAGCACAAATGCAAAGCGGTAACCCAATTAAAGACCCGCTGTTACATATCTATAATTATTTAGGCGATTTGAAGCCTTTTGATTCATTATTCAATTAATGGTCTGATTTGAAGGGGAAAGCGAAAGGGATCTTGCGACCACTCGTGTTTGGTTCGTGAGTAGGTATCAGACAAGCAATTATCGATGAACGGGTGAGCGAGCTAGAGCTGAAGAACGCTGAGTCTGACGTGGAACGTATACTTAAAAGGTGGGTAAATTAATTTCATAACACATTCATTTTCAACTCTTCCTGTAAAGTATTTTCCGACTGAATAACATAATCTTGTTGCGGTCAATTAATGATTAATGTCCTGAAAACACGTATACACATATCACGTGAGCTGCTCATGTTTTATAGCCTTCAACCCCGGATGTTATACCTTCGATGGCAACATGAATGTAAATATGATAGATGAACTTTGTTATGACAAGATGTTCGTCATAAAGGTGTGGGTATTTTATTTTGCTCCAGTACCATCACCAACCGTTATTTTGTTAAGGCACGTATCCCAACAATTGCCCTCTGACACTTCCCCCCGCGAGGTATAACAGAAAATTAAAGAAACTAATAAATGATTAAAATGATGATTAATAATTAAGTTATGATTTTAAATCACTAATGCTATATAAAGATATGTGTGGTTTGCTTTCTCAATAATTGGCATATAGACCTATAGGCCTCATTACAGATGCTTGAAATTATACATTGTGTTGAATTTCCTTTTCGATAATATATCACTTATTTAGTTCTACTTACGGTTTTGAAAAAGTAAGATTGGCTCTTTTGAATAGGAATATTGACCAGTTTATAAAGTTTTAGTTGAAGTCATACCATTTTGATTATGCCAGCTAGCTAAGATGATGGCTAATTCCACCAAGCCGTTAGTTTGTTTTTGTTGGCTTTTCAATTTCTACAAACGGTATGGCCGATTTCTCTCATATTTCTGCCAGTCTTTATTCAGTATTGTGATTATATATAATTATATATAATTTTTATATGTTATGAATTTGTTTTTATACGGAAAGAAATTAATAAAATCAAAAGAAAGCATTACTTTTTATCACTTCTAATAATAATAATGGTTATTTCTTTATGCCCTGTATAATATGAAAAGTATCACAGCGCTTACAGTTAGATTGTACACCATAGAATATACATATCATTCATTAAAACAAAACCATTATATTGTATACACTATTACTTAGCTATAGTTGGTGTAGAGATATAATTATTCTGAATGCCTTTAAAGGGATTTAGTAGCTTTCAAAAACAAGAGTAATTATATCAAGATTAATAAAATTATATTGTTCCAACAGTAAAAACAAACTACTGA